>CM053565.1:54497912-54549261 GCA_028646485.1 Cryptoprocta ferox | reverse complement strand
GGGAGCCTCTGAGCCCGCCTGCCCCGGAAGGGCCCCTCAGCCCAGGGATGGGGCTGGGGGGGTGCGTACCAGGGGCGGCTCAGCTCCCTCACAATGAAATGCAGATTTCCCATTAAAAGGCAAATCTTTATTTCAAAAGGTTCAATAGGATGTGACTTAAAAAAGATTTCCAGCTGGTTCAATGGAGGGCCGGGCAGCGAGCCTGGGGCGGGCGGGCAGGTTTCCACCGCCTGCGTCGTGGGGCTTCTCTCCTCTCCCTCCGCTGCTGGCCTGAGCCCGGCTCGCTTAAAATAAGCCACTTCAGCTGGGGGGAGGCCAACTCGAGACGCCCTCGTCCCGGCTGACACCCTTTCTGCGGGGGGGGCGGGCGGGAAGGGCCCAGCGCCCACTGGTCTTTCTCCTCCCCGGACCCCTGGGCACTGCTGACTTTCTTATTCCGATTCCTATGCTCCTGTCAGTCCCAGGAAGTTGCTCCTGGACCCTCGACGGGTCAGGTGACCTGGGGCACGTCACCTGGCGGCTAGGACCCTGCGAGCTCCTCTGACAGCAAGCGGTGTGGGTGAGCCCATCTCCAATGGCCACTGGCCGCCGGGGATGCCGGGCTCCTGAAACCTGGAACCTGGGTGGGAAGAGGCCCTACGTGTGGGACAAGAGGCAGGCAAAGCCCTGGGAGTGGGTGCTGTGTGCGCAGGTGCGCGTGAGCGGCGGGGGGGGCTCTGGGGGGGCAGGAGGATTTGCACTTGATGGTTTCACAGCCCAGAGACCTGAAGGGGAAGCTGGGGAGGAAGGTGAGCTGGCTGGGGCTTGGGAACCACGGAGCCCCTTCAGAGCACCTGCCGGAGGGGAGGGTCATGGCCTTGGACCACGGGTGACTCCTCTCCCTCCTCCCCCTCCTCCCCTTTCTCCCCTCTTCTCCTTTCCCCTCCCTTCCCTCCTCCCCCTTTTCACCTCTTCTCCTCTCCCTCCTCCTCCCTTCCCTATCCCTCCTTTCCCTCCTACCTTCCCTATCCCTCCCCTTCCTCCCTTCTACCCCTCTCCTTTCTCCCTCCCCCTCCCTCCCCCTCCTTACTTCCTTACCTCTCCTCCCCTTCTCCCTTCCTTCCTTTCCTTTCCCTTCCCTCCTTTTTCTCTCTCTCCCCCTCCTCCCCCTCCTCTCCTTCCACTCCCTTCTCACCCTCTCCCATCTTTCCCCACCCTCCTCCCTTCCCTCCTTCCCCCTTCTCCCTCCCTCACCTCCACCCCCTCCTCTCCTACTCTCCTTCCACTTCCTTCACACCCTCTCCCTCATCCTTTCCCACCTTCCCCCTCCTCCCCTTCCTCTCCTTCTCTGGCCCCCAGAAGCATCCCTCTGCTGGTGGCATTAGTGACCAGCCTCAGAGACCAGCAGGCTCAAGTCCAAAGGTTCACCAGACTGGGCAGCAGTCTGGGAGGCCCCCCATCTCACACATGCCCACTGCCGGGCCGTGCAGCCTCCCCCCTGCTCCCGGCTTCCTTCCCTCATTCCCTGGACTGGACACTTCAGCCGTGGCTCCGGGCCCTCCCGCCCCCGCGCCCACCCTGCTTCCTCCCATTTCAGCCTCTGTGCTGGACATAAAAGCAGACGGATGAGCAGAGCGTGATATTAGCGCCAGGACCTGATTTCACAGCATTTTTGTGCAATACTCCATAAAACCGAACAAACGTGCTGCAGTGCAGATCCTTCGAAAAGGCAGTGGGGCATCTAGGTGCCGGGGTGGGTGCTAAGGAACTGGGTTCTGAGGGCCCTGGGGATGTCATGGAGGGCTCAGCTCAGGACCGCGGGGAAGCAGAGTCTAAGAGGCAGGAGCTCGATTCCTGCAGGAGGGCAGAGGGGCCCCCCCAGGAGGGACGGACGGCCCAGCTGCCAGGACCAGCCTCCGAGGGGCCCCTGTAAAGCACCTCACGGGATGGTCTGTCCAGAGGGAGAAAGAGGCAGGGCTGGCCCTATGGCCTCCTCCTCGCAGCTGAGAGGTTAGCTGCCCTGCGCTTGCATGCACCCCAGTGTGGTTCTAGGGTGTCCCTCCCGGGCAGGTGGAGAGGGGCCCAGAACAGGGTTTGGCCAAAGGAGACTGGACGGCCTCCCCGCACGCCCCTCACCCTCTAGAGGAAAGCTCTGCTGGGAGACATGCCCTGTCCCCTGAGGACCCTGGGTTTCTGCTCCTTCCCTGCACCCTGAGGCTGGGGGGTTAGGTGGGAATGGAGGAGGGAAGGTAGGGCCAGTCCAGGTCCTCCAGGGTGAAGTCGGCTGGTGGCTGGATGGTCATTTCCCACTGGCAGCCAGGCCAGCACCCCCGTCCAGCCCGGGGGAGAGCCCCGTGGTCACGCCATGGGAGCCCTGGGCGGGGAGGGTGGACGTGCTTTGCCCACGATGCTCTCCGGTCAGGTGTCAGACCTAGAGACGGACCCCCTCTGTGCGACAGGAGCACAAAGTGTCACGTAGGACTGGGGGACACCCCCCTCAGCTCGGGGAGCACGTCGCCAGCTCCTCCCTGGCCCTGTCCTCCTTCCCTTCACTCCCCTGTCCTATCGTGTTAGCTTCTTGCTTTGCCTTTCTGCCCCTTGCTTGCATTATGCAATATGCATGGACGTCGAAGTGTAAATAATAAATAAGCGAGTGTGCTGTGGACCCGCCACTGGCCCCGAGGCAGTCCTGGCCGCCAGCCCCGCTGCCACTCTTGGTGTTATTCCCTGTCCCCCCAAAGGGGAACTCTGTCCTGTGTTTTGAATTGTTCATTGCCTTCCTTTTCTTTGTGGTGCTAACTACGCTGTGTCTACTCCAAACAGCGTATGATTTAGTTGTAGATTTCTGAACTTTATTCGAACAGACTCACACTGTATTTTCTTCTGCACCGTTTTTCCTTTTTTTTTTTTTTTTTTTTTTTTAACCCTATGCTGTTGTTTCTGAGCGTCATGCATGCGAAGCGTGGTTCCTTTCTGTTCCGGGTGGAATTCTGGCTCAGGGATGCACCGTGGAGCCGTTCCCCAGTTGTTAGGTACGTGTTTCGTGATGTGAAGCCACGTTGCTGTAAACATTGGATTCTGGTCAACTGACCTCTGAGGGCACTGGACTAAAGCCCCAGATTTGGAGGCACACCGTTCTCTGCTTTTCTGCTGTCCCAGACACAGCCCCCCCGCCCCCAGGACAGATGCTCTTAGCAGTCAAGGAGCCCATGGAAGCCTGTTCCCCCAGCTCCCAGGAGTTCCTACTGGTTCCCTTCAGGAGCAGCGAGCTGGTGGCGTCAGCAAGAACCACCTGGATGGGATGGTCTGTCCCTCCAGGAACGGATCCATTCTTCCTGTTGGGGAAATTTGTGTGCAGGTGGGGGTGAGTCTCTGGTCTGCCTGCCACCATTATGGCCCCAATTTCTGCCCTTCTCCCCAAGGCAAGGCACAGGAGAGCCATGAAGAAGGATAGCTTTGCTTGTTCATAGAAGGCACCAATGTACCCTGGTTTGCTTGGAATTTTCCTGAGTTTTCTGCATCTCAGAAAACCTCTCTGGGTTGCTGGGCAAGTCAAGATGGCTGGTTATCCCATGTTCACATCATCATAATGCGATAGAGGTAATGTCTTATCCATCCATCCATCCACTTATCCATCCATCCATCCACTTATCCATCCATCCATCCATCCATCCACCCACTTATCCATCCATCCATCCATCCATCCATCCATCCATCCATCTATCCACTTACCCATCCATTTATCCATCCATCCATCCATTCACTCATCTGTCCACCCACTTATCCATCCATCCATCCATCCATCCATCCATCCATTCATCCGTCCATCCATCCATCTATCCATTCATCCATCCATCCACTTATCCATCCATTTATCCAACCAGCCAGCCAGTCAACAAATGTTTCTTCAGTGACCACTGTGTGTTAACAAGACCCTCAAGTATTTCATTGATTTGCTTTAACACTTATAGATTGGCTGCCCTTCCCTGGCCCCAGCTCCCAGAACCCCATCACCTAATAACCAGGGTAAGTCTGACACTTTTGTGTCATGCAATTGTGTTGATCCAATAATAGAGTTGCCTATATAGGGAGATGTGAAGCCGTATTTTCACCAGCAGAAGAGCTGCATGTCCGCCCCGTTCCTGGGTGTTAACTGAGACTTTTTAGTTTTGGTAGTTTGCCCCTTCTAAAGAATGTGGGTTGCTGCCATATTAGAAAAGCTATGGAGGGGATGGGACGGTCAGCAATAACACCAGGGTAGGAGGAGTCTGAAGAGATGGAGCATCTTGTCATGGTCCACATTCGGCTACTGGAGGAAGACCCTGGCTCCTTGTCCCTGACCTTGGGGGTCTGGGGTGGGGCCAGAATGTCAAAGCTTCTCCAGCAGGCAGGGAGGGTCATTCCCTCATGGAGGCTGGCCCCACAAGCCTGGATCTTCCCTATGACTGGGAGAAAGCCTTAAACATAGGGGAGTCGCCTTTGATTCAAAGATACAACTTCACTTATTCGTTTGTTTGTAAGTCTTTTACAGAGCATCTGTTGTGTGTCAGGAACCTTGCTAAGGGCTGTGCAGGGCAAGTAGGACCTGAGGAGGTGGCCCAAATGCTGGGTGTTTGCAACCCAGATGGAGCCACAGGACATGCATTGCTGCAGGCTGCCTGGGCCCTGGCTCTCATGAAGCAGGAGGTTCAGAGGTGAGAGAGGAGGGCAGCCAGTCAGGAGGGCCAGGGGAGCCTTGTGGGCAGTGGGGCTTAGCCGGGAGAGATGGTCTGGTTGCTGTTTAGCAAATACTCATAGCCCCTCTCCCACTGTGGTCAGAGTATACGTCCCCTTCTCCATTGACGCCAGGGTAGATTGAGTGGCTTGTGTTGGTCAATGGGATGACAGTGGACAAGGCATGAGCAGAGCCCATGCTTGGAGCCTGTGCTCCGCTAATATGCCAGGAGCAGGGTCAGACCAGCCCGGGGTTTGGATAAACACATTGGAGACCACACCTGGGTCCAACCCACAGTCTGGAGTCAAGCTCACAGCCGAAGGCAGAGTTGCCTCACTGAGCCCATCTTTAAGCAGCAGAAAGGAGATCTGCCTGCAGACATGTCAGAGGGAGGGCACATTCTTTTGTAAGCCACTGACTTTGGGGGTAGTTTGTTATGCAGCATTAGGGGGGCAGTAGCTGACTGACGCACTGGGTCTAGAAGGGAATGGGTTTTTGAGAAGCTGATGTGGGGGAGAGGGAGGAGGGTGTTCTAAGGTGTTGGCATGGGGAAGATTATGCAAAGGCACAGAAGTAAGAAGACAGAACTCTGAGTGAGCTTAGCAGGGAGGCCGGAGACGGTTTGGGGAGGTGGGAGGGGGAGCTGGAAAAGCACATTGGAAGCGGGCTGTACAAACTGGGGGTGATCTCAGAGAGGATCCCCTGCCCCCTACACTGCCCTTCTCCCCTTATCACCACCTTTGTATCCAAGCTTGCTCCTGAATTGCCATAGTACTTGGGAAATAGGTTTTTCCTCTGGGTGATCACAGGAAACCTGGGGAACCCACCAGAACACCTGGATGTTTCAGTGAGGGGCTCGACCCCCCGAGGGATATTCTGAGCAGGTTCAGGCTCTGGGCTTTAACTTGGTTCTGGTGCTTCAGCCCTCAGCTCCCCTATGGGGGCCCCCCATCCAAATGGTCCCTTGGGACCTTCCTTCCCAGATGCCCCGGCCAAAAAGTGGTGAACACAGAGGCATGTGCCAGGATCGACGAGTTGCCTGGTGGGAAGCAAGATGGGCTTGGAAATCTGAACGCGTCTCTTGGAACCCGAGATGGTCTGGAGAAGAGCCGCGTATGCAGCCGGCACATGGCCCCAGCGAGAGACTGGGGTCGGAGGGCTGGTTGAGGGCAGGGGGCTGGGGAGGGGGGGCAAACAGCTTCTTTTCCCACCAGCTTCCCGAGGCTCCTGATCCAACCTGAGTATCATGAATCCAACAAAAGCAACAACTGACACAGTAAAAAGTTTCCAAATATAAACAGCGCACAGCCCCATCAACATGTTAATTAGGGCTCATTAACTGTGAAGGAGCCCCATGCAGCCTGAGGATGCAGCCTCCAGCGGAGGACGTCTCCGGAACCTTCTGTCCGCCCCTGGCGACTCAGGCAGGCGCCCATCTGCTGGGACCCCCGGGCTGCCCAGCCTTCTGCCACGGCCGGCTGGCACAGATGCCCCGCACACCCCCTCCGGTTGGGCCTTATTGTTTTGGTGGCTTGGTTTCTGTCCAGGCTGGGGTCTGATGTGTGCATGACTGGCTGCCGCTGCCCGGACACAAAATCCATATGACGTCTGCAGGAGTGGCGGTAATGGATCGGAAGAAGTGTAGGCCGCTCACGGCCGCAGATCCCAGGTCGCGGCGGGGACTGGGACCCAAGCCCCTCGGCAAGCTCGTGTCACCAGATGAGGGTGAAATCTATTTGGAGGGAAGAGAGGATGTGATTCCCTTCTGCCCTCCCGTTTAAACAGGAGCCGTAAGATTAACTCCGCTTAGAGCAAAACAAAACAAGAAATCAATGCAGCCCGGATCTGGCTGCCTTTTAATTACTGTTATCATTATTTGCACCGCTAAACTTGTCACGATCAAAGGTGCCTTCTAGAAGGTTCGGGGCAGCCTGGAAGGTGCTGATAATTGCCGGCACTTGGTAGGTCCGCCGGGAGGTGTGACCAGAGGGCCCAGGCAGAGCTGGATTGTGTCGGTTCTTGGGACAAGGAGAGGATTTTGCCGCACTCCCTTTTACGGTGCTCTGGCTTTCAAGCCCACTGGGGGGGAGGGGGAGGGGGAGGGGGAGGCAGGGAGGGAGAGCCTCCCTGAAGGGTCCCTGCTGGAGCGGGTGCTGCTGACACCCCCCAGACCTGCCAGCTTGCAGCGGCCCCTCTGTGGAGAAGGCCCCCCCCCCCCCGGTGACCGGCAGGCGGTGCAAAGGGCTGGCTGCAGCCTGAAGTCCCTTCCTGCCTCTCCCCTGCCCCATGCGTTCTCCTGGGAGCTCTCTCAGGGGTCACCCACCAGGAACCTCCAGGTCGGGTGCCCCTTTTAGGGCACCCACTGAAGACCCCTGCCAGCACCTCAATTAGACGTCCCGCCATCGTCAGCCTTTCCAAGCGGCACGCAGGTCTCAGCCCCCCAACAGGTAATGGGTGCATCACTCCTGAAGGAAGAGGGTTAACGCCCCCAGTGGTTACCCCTGCAAGTTGCAGCTCATGGTTGGGGGTTCGCTCCCGGAACCTTCTGCCCCCTTCACCTGTTACCTTTTAGTAACAGCCGCTTTCCCTTTCCCAGACTCCTCACGGAGACAGCACGTCCGGCTCCCACAGATGCGGTGTGGAGGCGAATCTCTGTAAAAAATCTTGTGTAAAAATACACAAGAGTGTATGTGGATGTGTGTACACATGTGTGGGAGCAAGTCGATGTGTGTGCATGCATACGCACGCACACGTGTGTATGTAAAGTTGTATCTATGCATACGTCACACATGTATATAGTATGTCTTTGTGTATATATGTGCATATCATGTGCATTTGGATATATGTATGTGCATGCACTTCCGTGTATATCTACATCCATATGCATGTATACAAAACATGCATGTGTTTGTGCACACACATATGTGCAAACCTGTGTGCATGTGCACGTGTGTATATGTGCATAGATACGACTGCCATCCACATGTATGTGCATGTCCTTGTATTTATGTGTGTGCATATCTGCATATGTAGGTATATGCGTGCATGTCTATATCTGTGTGTGCATGTGTGTACATATGTGTGCATCTATGTGGATGAGTGGTACACATGTGTACACCTTATGTGTATTTGCACGTGTTCTATGTGCATGTGTGTTTATGTATATGTGCATCTATGTGGGTGAGTGTGTACATCTCTGTGTGTTTATGCATGTGTGCATCAATATGTGTGCCCGTGTATATGTATATGTGCCTCTGTGTGGGTGTGTGCACATCTGTGTACATCTGTGTGTATATGCACATGTACATCTGTGTCTATATGTATGTGTGCCTCTGTGTGGGCGTGTGCACATCTGTGCACATCTGTGTGTATATGCACGTGTACATCTGTGTCTATATGTATGTGTGCATCTGTGTGGGCGTGTGCACATCTGTGTACATCTGTGTATATGCATGTCTACATCTGTGTGTATCCATATGTGTGCATCTGTGTGGGTGTGTGCACATCTGTGTACATCTGTGTGTATATGGATGTGCACATCTGTGTGTATGTGTGTATCCCTGTGTGTGCACATCGTGTACACCTCTGTGTGTATATGCATGTGTACATCTGCGTGAGTGTGCACATATGTGTACACCTCTGTGTGTATATGCATGTGTACATCTGTGTGGGTGCGTGTGTATGTGTATGTGCACCTCCCTCTGCACACATGTACGTGCAGGTGCACCTGCCAGCCTGCCGGGGCTCCGAGGACCCACCTTCAGGTCTCCCGCCTCCCGCCCACCCGCAGACGCCACCCCTCCCATCCCCCCCACAGCCTGGCGTTCTCTTCACAGCACTCCGAGGCCCCTGCAGTGACGTTGTGACTTTTATTGCTGATATGCTTTGTGTCTGCACAAGGCCTGATCCCCGTGGGAAGCCCAGTGACGGAGCAAGGCCTGGCTCCCTTGAGGTTTGAGGCTGGCCCACGCCCCGTGGGCTTCCTCCTTGGCCACAGTGGGAATTTGGGGCCGTCTCTGACCTGTGTGGCTGTCAGCCTTTTGTGTTCTTCGGGGCTGGTGACCAGGGCCGGGCCTCTTCCCTACACAGAGGACGCGCTCTGGCCGGTCAGCATCCTCAGAAACGGCTCTCTGGATGCCACCGAGATGGAAGCAATTTCAGACACTCGGTGTGGCTGGCGCAGCTGTCTTACCAGGAAATGTTTTATTGGTGTCTCTTTTATTCCTGGGGGATGAGGGGGTCGGGGCACGGCCTTGGGGCTGGCCAGGATGGGCTGGCCCTCGTCCCCCACTGCCCCCTGGGAACCCCCTGCTCCCTCTCGGGCTGCCTGCTTTCCTTGCAGGTGGGCCGAGCAGGCCCTTCTTGCCCAGAGGACCCCCCGAGCCGACGGCTCCAGCCCCTGGGATAAAGGAACATCTCCGGGGTCTGGTCTCCAAGACATCGCTCTCCTGCCGGGGAAGGAGCACGGAAGCGGTGTGGAAGGGTCCTTTGCAGCAAAGCCCGCGAGCCCAGACGGGGCCTTTGCCTCTCGCGGCAGGATAATGGGGTGCACATGCACCTGTGTGGGTGCGTGTGTCCTGGGTTCCGGGGCCTGAAGTGGCACCTGAGGGCTGAAGCGTCTGTGGGTCTTTGGCAGCTCGAGGTGGGGAGGGGGCCCAGCGGTTGGTGCTGGGCGTGCGCCTGGCTGGACAGCTCCCCCGCCCACCTGGCCCTTTCTCCGTCCACAGCCCTGGCTTCCGTCCTCCGTCAGCACGGACTGTACCGGGACCCTCCGAGGACTTCCATTTGCAGAGCTGGCTGGACACAGTCCATCGCAAGTGGCCGGCAGTGGTGAGTCCCAACTGTGACCTACGCCCCGGGAGGAGGTTGCTTCATTTCAAAGCTGCCTTGACCCCTGCATCGGCTGAGACCGGCCCTTTCTCCCCCAGCAACGAGATTAAAATCCCTCAGTGCCTCCAGGCAAAAGGGACAGCGGCCTCTTTATCCTGAAAATGCAAGTCAGCAAGGAGCACACTGCCCAGGGCCCCTTTGGGTTGGAGGAAGGCCACCACCCCTGTGACCTAACCCCATCGATTTCCCCCATCTGCGTCTGATGAGGCGTGTGTCGCGATCAACGCACCCGCAGTCCTGCGAGTGAACATAGAGGGAAGTGGGAGGCGGGGAGCCGCGGACCGGCCCTGCCAGTCACGGGGGAGCCCACCCATCTGGCCAGCGCTGCACCCCAGAGGCAGGACGGTGATACGCAAGGGTCAGCCGCACACGGATGGCAGGAGCCCAGAGGACTTAAGGTGGATGCAAGACATAATTCACGCGGGCCCGGCTCGCGTCGCATTGGAGGTCTCCAGCTCTTGCCTGCAGGACGGTGCTTTGCCACCTGCAGGGTCACGTGAGGTCTGCTCCTGGCCTGGACTTCCCCTGGGCCTCGTCACCGACCGGCTCAGTTCAGTTTGGAGTCTCCGTGCCTCGAACCCAGACCTGGGCAGCCAGTTAATGACTGTTGAATGACCGAGTGATTTTCTGGTGGGGCTGTTTTTGTCTGTCACTATTTGAGCTTCTCTGTCCCTCTGTCCCTCGTCCCTTGGACATCTGGGTGGGGCATGTGCCTGGGTATTTCTGCTCGTTGAAACCCTCCTGCACATCCTGCAGAACCCTGCCCAAATGCTGCCTCCTCCAGGAAGACTTGTGTGGCCTCCAGTTAGGAGGACGATGGCTGCTTCTGTTTTGTTCTCGCTAAATATTGCAGCGGTGGCAGACTGTCCTTGGCCTCATCTGGGGAGCTGTTTGAGAGGAAGCTGGTTTTCGAAAGTCCCCTTGTTTCTGTGCCTCGGCTGGAAATACGGCTGCCGTGCCAACACTTTGAAGCTAAGGCTTAGATCCGACCTCTTTACTTCTGCGTGTCCGGGGCCGGGCCTTGGGCGGCTGCCAGTCCTTAACAGCGGGGCGTTTTCATCTCGTCGGGGCTCCGACGGCGAGTGGGACCATCAGCTACGCCTCCTCTCCCTGCCTTGTCCCTGGAGCCCAGCTCCCAGAAGCTCGTGTTCCTCTCCGCTCACACCAGCCGTCGGGGGTCTGGCTGGCCCTGCGCAGCCTGTGGTCGTGTCCCCTGCTCGACTGCCGGTCTGCTGGCTCAGGCTCCGCTGCGCCCCATCGTCCGGGCCCCTGTGCCCTTCCCCGTAGCCTCTGCCTGGCGCGCCCCCGGCAATGGCTTCCTGACCCTCTGCTTGGGCTGTATGTCTTGGACCTCACTTCAGCACTGGGGCCCGTCTGTCCCCAGTTAAACCATCAGCATCCATGGCCCAAGGCTGTGTTCCGTTCCTCTCTGTATGCCGACTCCTGGCCCAACCTTTGCTGATCCCAGCTCGGGAGGCTGAGTGGGACCAGCGGCCGGTAGCCCAACACGGGGCCAGGTGGCCGGCCGGCGCGTCCATCGTGAGCAGGCGTGACAGTGGCCCGTGCCATGAGAGCGTTCTCCATCAGGGCAGATGCCTCCCTCGGAGGCCGATGCCTTGCCCCCACCTAACCAGGCCGGAGGCCACCCCTGGAGCGTGGCCTTGACTGTGTGGGGAGATGTATCAGTCCGTCCTGCTGACTGCCGGACAGGCCGCCCTCAAACGCCACACTGCGTGCTCACTCGAGTTCACACGATGTCCAGTGCTGACACCTTCCCCAGGAGGGACTCGGGGCCAGCTGGCTGTGGAGACAGTGTGGGCACAGTCCCCAGGGGCCGAGGCCACCTCAGTCAGGAAGCGAGGGCACATTCTTCCAGACATCTGGCCCCACCGGCACGCCGTGGGGGTGCGGCAGGGAGGGCAGGCCCCATAGGACACCCAGCTCTGGGGCAGGCTCGCTGTCTCTGCCACAGGACTTTGGGGTCCGCTTGGGCACAGCCATGTGCCCCAAACATCCTGATTTTAAAGGGAGCCCAATAAAGCCATTGTGGGCATTGATGTCATACTATCAGGAAAGGGCTGTCATGAGGCCTGGCATGAGGTCCATATGTGGCTGTGGGGGCCCCTCAGAGTTCCATGGTGGCAGGGCACCTGGAAGAAGCATTGGTGACAGCTCAGGCTGGTGTCCTGTACAGCCGGAGCCCCTGTCCCTCCCGGAGACAGCTCCTGTTTACTCCTGCTTTGGAACTGGGAGTCAAAAGCCAGAAAATTCGTGACTGCCAAGTGCGTGCAGGGCACTCAGCCCAGGCACTTTTTTTTTTTGCCTGAGCGACTGTCCAGGGTTGTCGAATAAAGAATGGCCAGAGCCTATCAGAGCTGGCAGGGGTGGCACCCGATTTACAGCTGAGCAAAGAGAGGCCTCAGGACTTTACCTGAATCAGGGTGGGGCTGGGGCTCTGACCCCACTTCCCGGCTTCCAGGCCCTCCCTCTGGGCTCTGCTCCGGGCCTCCGTCCCAGTGAAGTGGCCTCTTCCCGCCAGCTCAGGGCAAGTGTCAGCAGTATGAAAGGTCTCTGCGGGACATGTCCCATGAGCCCGGTGGGAAAAGCTACGGGAAAGGGGCGCCTGGGTGGCTCAGTCAGTTGAGCATCTGACTCTGAGCATTTTGGCTCAGGTCATGATCACAGGGCTGTGGGATCGAGCCCCGTGTTAGGCTCTGTGCTGAGTGTAGAGCCTGCTTAGGATTCTCTCTCTCTCTCTCTCTCTCTCTCTCTCTCTCAAATAAAAAATAAGGGTACCTGGGTGGCTCAGTCGGTTGAGTGTCCCACTGTAGCTCAGGTCGTGATCTCATAGTCTGTGGGTTTGAGCCCCCGCGTCGGGCTCTGTGCTGACAGCTCGGAGCCTGGAGCCTGCTTCCGATTCTGTGATTCCCCTTCTCTCTGCCCCTCCCCTGCTCATGCTCTGTCTCTCAAAAAAAAAAAAAAAAATTAAAAAAAAGCTATCAGGAAATGACAAGAAAATCGATAACAGGAGATGTAAGAATGCGGATGTGTCTCAGGAATGGAAATAGGTCTCGAGTATCCTTGTTGATTAAAGAGAGAGTAAAGCCGAAACCTGGAGGCTTGCACAGAGTCCTGTCTTACCTGACATGCGCACGCTAGATAGAGAAGTGTGAGTGGTCCTCACAGCAGCCAAACGGTGGGGGAACCAGCGTCCCCTGGTGGGTGGATACACAACACGGCGAACATCCACGCAACAGAATATTATTCGGCCTTGAAAAGGAAGAGGAGATTCTGACACCTGCTACAACACGGATGGATCTTGAAATCATTATGTGGAGTGAAATCATCCAATCGCAAAAGGATACATATTGTAAGATTCCAACTATATGAGTTTCTTAGAGTCGTCAGATTCATAGAGATGGAAAGTAGGATGGGGGGCCCCAGGGGCTGGGGGAGAAGGCCGGGGGTCAGTGTTTAACGGACACGGAGTTTCACTTGGGGAAGATGCGGAAGTGCTGTGGGTGGACTGTAGGATGGTCGCACAAGAATGTGAATGGACTTGGTGCCACGGGATTGTGCACACTCACAAATGGTTAAAATGCTAAATGTTATATGTATTTTACTACAATTAAAAAAAAAGAAGCTTGTGTGTTTCTGTCGGTTTCCAAGTCCTTCTCATGCTCTCTCTGGCTCTGGCTGGGGCGTTTCTGGTAGCCCCAGGAGCCCCAAAGGCAAATGCTGAGGCTTTTCAAGGTTGGCAAGGTTGCGCGTCAGGGAGGGCCTGCCTTCCTCGGTCTTGGGCACCTTTCCCCGCCCCTAAGCCTTTCTGGATTTCAGGTCTCATGCTTCTGTTTTCTCCCGAGCTTGGTGCTGAACACAAGGCTTAAGGGAATTTTGTATGGAAGTGGATGAACCCAAATGTACGAAAGGTACCCCGGGGATGATCAGGCAATGTCGTCCTCCCATTTCTCCTCCTGCGAAGATTCACTGCGCAGTTAACTTCTTACCGGGTAACTGCAAGTGCGGTTCACTCTGAGCCGTGTCCATGTGCAAGTCAAGCTTTCTCTTTGGTTGCGGGTTGAGGGTCAGGGGAGGCTGCGCGCATCCTTTATTGAGACCGATCCCCCCCGCCCCCGGAACTGTATCCTGCTTTCAGAATGAAACAAGATCGGTGTCAGCATTGTGGGAGGCACGGGCTAAGGGGTGAGGAATGGGGAGAGGGTGACCCGGGACGTCGGGTGCTTGCGAGATCTGCTCTGGGGGGAGAGCCCTCCTACACTCACATCTCAGAAGTCCTTGGCAAGGTCTGGGCCCCCACAAAGGATGTGGGAGGGGGGCAGCCTCAGCCCAGGATGACTTCATTGTGCAGGCAGAAACTAATTCCTCTCTAAGTGGGAAAAGGCTCTCTAGCTGCATTAAGAGGCTGAAATCTGATGAAAAGTCGAAAAGATTCAATCTTCCTTGCACCAGTGGCCTGGGACTTCATCAGACTCAAACCGATTAGAAAAATTCGCATTGAAAGCATCGTTTATAATAGACCAAAATCATAGAAAACATTTGGCCTGGAGGGAGGAAGGAAGAGCATTTCTACCCGAGCCGTAATCTTTCATTGTCTCCCCCCGCCTCCTTTATGGGGTCTGACAGCCCTGTCTCCTCCCTAGGACTAATCATTAGACTAATTAGTGGCTAATCAATGTTTAATTAAAACCTAGCCATTAATTACAGGAAGTGCCATGGCAACTTGGGAGTAAACTGTGGTTGCAGGAGGGATCCGATTTCCGTAAGCATGGCCGGTGACCGAGGAAGAAAACTTTTCTTCTTGCCTCTGTTGCTGCTTCTTTGCACTCTGGGTTGGTCGGATCTGGAGGTCTGGCGAGGAGATGGGAGAATGAGTGGAGAGTGGGATGGATCGATCCAAGCATCTTGGCACCTGGCCCATTACCCAGTTTCCCCACCCACTCCACGGGGCCCTTTCCCCACGGTTCTGGCCATCGCTTTTCCCACGTCCTGAAGTTAATCTATTTTTTTCTCTGAAAATCCCCTATTGGATATCTACATACTTGCATTTAGACTGACCCTCACAGCTGTTACCGTAAATTGCAAGGTCCTACGTCTGTGGTTCTCAACCCTGGCTGGATGTTGGAGTCACCAAGAGAGGTTGCAAAAATTTGAATAGAAGGCTGGACAAATGGCCCAATGAACAGCGTAGAGAGCCCAGAAACAGGCCCAGCACATATGGGCAAAGAGCATATGACAGAAGACAAAGGTGGCCCTTCTGAGGGGGTGGCATGGGTGATCTGTAAAAGGTGCTGGGTCAATTGGATTGGATATTGGATTGGATATTGGATGGGATAGCCACCTGAAAAAAACCAGGAAGTGTGACCCCTACCTCACACCATACACGGACATCAATTCTACCTTCTAGAAGATAATACAGAAGAAAATTTGGAATATTTTCATGAAACAAAGAAAAAGATGGACACATGGGGTTGTATTAAAACTAAGTGTCTGTTCATCAAAGGTCACCATGAAAAGAGTAGAAAGGGCCGTACGCAGCAGGAGAAGACATTTGCCATAGATATGACTTAAAAAAGGGGCTCATGGAAACGGGTGAGAGACTTGAACAAGTACTTCACAAAGTGCTTTACTAGTCAGCAGGGAAATGCAAACTGAGATGCCGCCAGGATGATTAAAATGAGTAAATTGGTGATCCCAAGGGCTGATGAAGACAGAAGATATTGAGAACATTCATATGTTGCTGGTAGAAGTGTGAGTGGAAACAACCACTTTGGAAAACTGTTCAACGGAATCTGCTAATCCGCCCCTGGGGCCCTGCTGCTCCGCCCCCAGATACCCACTGCTGGAAATCCACGCTCACGTGCACCAAGACACACGCACTAGTGTGGGCACGGCACCATCGTCTCTAATAGTTCCGGATGGGAAGCAACCCACATGTCCCACATGTCTTTCAGCAGGAGTGTGGCCGAATAAAACTGTGGTGCGTTCATACAATGGAATACATAACAGAGTTTCTACACTCAGTGAACCTCGCAAAACTAATGTGGCAGGAAAGGACCCAGGCATGAAATTGGGGATAGCCTGTACCATCCCATTCAAACAGAGTTTAGGATCAAGCAAGATACAATGGTAATTATCTTTGGGAATGAGGAAGGGGCAGTGAGGGGAGAAGGGGGGGAAACCACCGGGGGGGGGGTCTGTGATATTCTATTTCTTTTTTTAAAGTTTATTTATTTTGACAGAGAGAAAGAGCAGGACAGGGGCAGAGAGAGAGAGAGAGGAAGAGAGAATCCCAAGTAGACTCCGCGCTGTCAGTGCAGAGCCCAAACGGGGCTCGATTTCACGAACCGTGAGATCATGATCTGAGCTGAAATCAAGAGTCAGATGCTCAACTGACTGAGCCACCCAGGCGCCCCTGTAAGATTCTATTTCTTGACCTCAGTGATGGGTGCTGGGTGGTCCTCTTTGTGACTATTCATTGAGCACACGCTTCTGATTTGTGCGCTTTGGGGTATAGGTGTTATTTTCTTAAAGAAAAAAGCAATAACAAATGAAGGTCTGACTCCAGGCCAGAATAATTAGGTCAGGGTCCCTGGGGAGTCGGGGGTGAAGGCAACAGGAGGTTTCAGAGGGTTCAGGTGACGCTGATGTGTACTGGGGCTGCCCACCTGACCTGGCTTGCGTGGCCAAACTTGCTCGCCCCTGCCCATCTCATTTCTGTCCCTTGAACGTGCCAGGTACTTTCCGGCACAAAGCCATTTACACTTGCCTGTGTTCCCTGGGATTGGAAGGCTGTCTCCTGCCTGGCTCCCTCAAGGCGCCTCCTGAGGTCACTCCGCTGACCCACCTACCTAAAATGGGCCCCTCGTCCCAGCCACTTTCTGGTCCCTCATTCTGTTTATCTCCTTTACTCGTCTCGTGGGACAATGTCCAACGCTCGCCAAATTCCATTTCACTTGCGTCTTCCTGGATTTCACAGAAGACCGTGATCTCCCACCTCCCTTGCGGTTAGGTTGGGGCTGGCTGGTTGTGGACAGAAGTGACACACGCCACCTCCAGACCTCGCCATAGAACCTCTTGTGGGACGCTCCGCATTCTCTATTCCTCTTCTATGGGGACCGAGGTGAATACCGCTGTTAGATGGGAGCCCAGGACGTCAGGAGCCTGGATCCTGACGATAGAAGACAGTTGCAAAGAGGGGCTGCTGAGGCCCCACCGATGGGAGGTGAGAAACAACCTTTCAGTTAGGCTCTGAGCTTTCGGGGTTGATTTGTGCCTGCGGGAAAGCAGACACTGCCTTGACTCGGGGAGCACGTTCTGCAATCTGAGATTTCCTTGAATTTCTTGTCTATGGGTTTCCTTTCTGTCTCTTTGTCTAGAACATGTGCTTCTGTTTACAGCTGC
Source organism: Cryptoprocta ferox (assembly GCA_028646485.1). Lineage (NCBI taxonomy): Eukaryota > Metazoa > Chordata > Mammalia > Carnivora > Eupleridae > Cryptoprocta > Cryptoprocta ferox. Next base: position 54,532,256 of record CM053565.1, on the reverse strand, counting down.
ATTTCCAGGCCCATGAGCACGACTCAGTGTCAAGAGGACTCTGGAGACAGGGATGATGTTCTCAGGGGAGGAGGGGGTATGCAGGTCTTGGGTCCAAGTCCTTCTCTGATCTGCAGTTTCTCCATCTGTAACAATGCCTACTGCGCAGGCGTGTAGGGAGGACCACCTTGCTTATGGGCCACCTAGCATGGTGCCTGGCGGGGGGTCGGCGTGGAAATCTCCCTCGGGTGCAGATGCAGAGGGGCAGGGAGCAGACGAGGGAAATGAAGGCTCAAGTCAAGAATGCTCGGGCAGCATCTGCATTCAGTGGTGGGGTGGGCTGAGCTTTCAGTTGGGAGTGGGCTGGAGGTAGGCTCATCGCGGAGGACGCACAGGGAGAGGTGCCAGGACACATTGTGCCCACCCTGGGTTGTGGGAACCCTATCCTGGTGCAGAGGGACACGGTATTCCCTGTTCAGTGAGTCACGCTGGCCTTGGACGCACCTGGAGCTCACAGCAGGACCTCCTGTGCGCCTTGGGTCCTCTGTCTGCCTCCTCTTTCATGTTCTGCTGCTTTGGTGCCCTCCAGCGCCACTGTCCTCTACCTGTCTCCTGGTCCAGTCTCACCTGTCTGCACATTCACCGTGGGTACACGGCTGAGTTTCTCCTTTCCTGGGACACCTGCATTTTTAGAAATCACTGGAGATTGGAGCACCCTCGTACTGAGCGGACGACCGAGTGGTGATGAGGGGCATACATGGGGCTTTGCCAGAGCTTTTGGGCACAGTGCCAGGTGGGCCTGGGAGGGGCAGGGGGCAGTGCCTGTCCAGGTAAGACCAGTAGGAAGAGTGGGCCACGGGGAGCTTCAGCCCAGGGGGTTCTAATCCTTTTCTACCAAGGAGCCCTTTGGCATCTGCTGAAGCCAATGGACCCCTTCTCAGAAAAACAGTCTTAAATCCATAAAAGAAATTTCCTAGGATTATAGTATTAAAATATATAAAAAATATATATTTAATATAGTATTAAAATATAATGACAAAGATATTTAAGAAATGAGACGTTGTTATATATGCTTTTTTTGTTGAGGAGAAATTCTTATAAAATGAACCATTTAATTTTATTTTTTTAAGATTAAAAACTTTTTAAAATTTTATTTTATTTTCATTTATTTAAAATTTATTTTTATTTTTAAAATAATTTTTAATGTTTTATTTATTTTTTGAGAAAGAGAGAGAGAAAGAGAGAGTGTGTGAGCAGGGGAGGGTCAGAGAGAGAGGGAGACACAGAACCTGAGGCAGGCTCCAGGCTCCGAGCTGTCAGCACAGAGCCCGACGTGGGACTCGAGCTCACCAACCGTGAGATCATGACCTGAGCCGAAGTTGGATGCTTGATCACCTGAGCCACCCAGACGCCCCTAATTTTATTTTATTTTAGAGAGAGAGAGTGCACGATGGGGGAGAGAGGCAGAGGGAGAGAGAGAGAATCCCAAACAGGCTCTGTGTTCAGCAAGGAGCCGGACGCGGGGCTCAATCCCACGATTGTGAGATCATGACCTGAGCCGAAATCAAGAGCTAGACATTCAACCGACTGAGCCACCCGGGCATCCCTCAAATGAGCCCTTTCAAAGCGTACAACTCAGTGGCATTTAGTGCCTTCACAATATTGTGCAAATACCCCCAACCCCCTGGTTCCACCGCGGCTGCCCGGGCGCCGTGAGCAGGTCTCCCCCTCCTCCTCTCTTCTCCCAGGACCACCAGTCTTTCTCCACAGACCCACCCATTCTCAATATTTTACAAAAATGTGGTGTTCTGTGACTGGGTTCGTCCACTGAGCCTCATGTTGGCGGGGTCCCTTCATTAGGGAGCACCTTCCTTTGTGTCCGAGTACGATTCTGTCGCTTGGAGAGACTACGTTCTATCTGCTCATCGACTGATAGAAAATATGGGTTGTTCCTACCTTTTGGGTATTGAATGCGCTTCTTTTTGAATGACTAACTAGCACGGTGTGGTGGCGGGTCTAAGAAGCACCTACATCTAGAAATGTCGACCAGGGAGAGTGATAGTTTGCTAGACGTGCGGCACCGGGCACACCGGGCACCCGTGGTTCTGCGGCAGAGACTGCCGGCTGGGGCCTTCAACCGTGCTGGGACATCGACAAACTGTGGGGTGTGCGGGAAGGAATGCGCTGTGTCCCTGATCAAGTTCCCAGACCTTCTGACTTCTTCCCAGGTTCGGGGCCCCAGGTCTTGCCCAACGCACCCATTCTTTTCCTTTTTTTTTTTTTTTTTAATGTTTTTTTTTTAAATTTTATTTTATTTTTGAGAGAGAGTGAGAGAGAGACAGCGTGAGCAGGGGAGGGGCAGAGAGAGAGGGAGACACAGAATCCGAAGCAGGTTCCAGGCTCCGAGCTGGCAGCACAGAGCCCGAGGTGGGGCTCGAACCCACGAACTGTGAGATCATGACCTGAGCTGAAGTTGGATGCTCAACCGACTGAGCCCCCCGGGCGCCCCACCGGCGCACCCATTCTTGTGGGAAGGGATCCGAGCCCCACGCAGCTGGGACCAGGACGAGGGCCAGGGCCGCGGGGTTCTGGCTTCTCGGGCTCAGCAAGACCCGTGTTTCAGCCGGGAGGCCGCTGAGCGCCCTGCAGCGCGTCCTGCTCTGGGTCACGGGTGTGAAGGTCAGAGCGCAGTGGGGACGTGCCCAGGTGCCCCGTGCGCCCACCCTCCCGCCCCCCCCAGCCCTGCCTCCAGGCTGCCTCTCTTACTCCTCTTGCTCCTTTGGGGACACGGAAGGTGTGAGGGCGGCTGTGGGTGACCCCACACACCGTCTTTTCTTGCTCTGCCTCAATGGTTTTCTAAAAAAGCCGCAGCCCCGGCGTGAGAGAAAGGGAGCCTGTGCTCTTCCACTGTAACGAGGAACGAAGCCCCGACGACATCCTGCAGCAGGGACGGACCTGGAAACGTGCTCCGGGAATGAGACCAGACACAAGGGGACACATGCAGTGTGGCCGCACTGCTACGAGGTGTCCAGAACAGGCGGATGCGTGGGGACAGAGAGCAGAGCGCGTTGCCGGGGACTGGTCTTCTTCTGGGGGTGATGAGAAGGTTCCGGAGTGAAACAGAGATGGTGTCTGCACAACACTGGGAACGCGCTAAGTGCCGCTGACGTGTACGATTTAAAATAGTTAATTTTGTGTGGATTTCACCTAAATTAAAAAACCCCGCCCCCATAGTCCAGCATTTCCCCTGGGCCGCTGGGAGGAGGGAGTCGAGCACGTCGGATGACTGCTGTTCAAAACCCACCGACCCACGGCTGGCTGCTCGGAGGTGACCTCCCTGCTCCGCGCCGGATCTGGGGCCCTGCGGGGGCTGGGAACGGTCCCCTGTCCTTCCAGTTTCCATCTGAGGCCAAGAGCTGGCCGAGACCAGTGCAAGGCGCCCGCCCCCACTTTCCTGGCCCTCGGCTGCCCCTTGAGGCCCCCCACCCCCATCTCCTTAGGCTTCTGGAGCAGGAATCCTGGGCCGCTGAAGTGGAAACTGTTGCCACGTGCGCAGCCATTGGAAAAGGCTGAGGGGCCGACACAGAGAGAAATGAAGATGGAGGTCCTGGAGGGGGAGGGACAGGGACAGGCGTCAGGGACTCCGGGGACGCCGCTGCATGCCGCCATCTTGCAGGGGTCACCAAGCACCAGCTTGCAGTTTCGGGCGTTGTGGGGTGTGTGTGTGTGTGTGTGTGTGTGTGTGTGTGTCTGGGTCTGAGCTCCCAACCTGGGCCAACCCCCGGGGATGTCAGCAACCCCGAGCGGCAGTGGTTACGGGGTGCAGGCAGAGTACTGGGAAATGATCTGGTAATGTGGGTGTGGTGGGCCACAGGCTGAGTGAGAGAGAGAGGGAGGGAGGGAGGGAGCAGGTGCATCACCGAGCACGTGTGAGTTAGCCGGTGGAGAAGGGGAGACTCGGACTCCCTTCTAAGACTTCCCGCGTCTTTAATGAGTACTGAGTCCTTCCTTCTTGTAGCAGCTTCTCAGCTTAAGAAGGACCCGTGAGCAGAGTAAGTGCTCCCCCTGTGCTGCCTGCGTTGGGGCCACTCAAGCCTAAGTGTCTCGTCTGTCGTTTTTACAGAAGGACAGAATGTTCTGGCCCTCCCCCCCCACCTCTGAATTGTGAGCTCATGTGGTCTTGGGGGGCTCTGTCCAGAAGACACCCCCTGTGTCCTGCGAGAGACCAGGGGCCCCACTGGCACGTGCCCCTCGTGTCCTTCCGACGCGCGTACCCCAGGGAGACCCAGCCTTTAAACACTCCTGGAAGCAGCCGTGCTAATTGCTCAGCAGACCCGGGGCCTCATTGTGACCCCTGCGCTCTCTCCTTGGGTGCAAGGCTGGTGTTGATGGCGACCTCAAAGCCGTCCACACCGGCAGAATGATGCGGGTGTTTGCGCCCAGGTCTGTACTTTGTTGGCTTCTGGAATCTAGCCGGAGTGGGTATGTGTGGCCGGAACGCGGAATGTGCTGCGTGCGTGGGGTGGGGTGGGGACAGGGCCACTTGGAGGTTTAAAGACCCCTACGGTCTGCCCCCTGAGCTCACAGAACAGGCCGCTGAGCCCAGGTCAGAGGCGGTTTCCAGGGCTCTGTGACTGCTCTCCCTGCACCCTCTCCTCCCCCTCTTCCCCCTCCTCCCCCTCCCACCTCCTCGGGAACAGGAGCGGGGCTCCGGCGCCCCTGGCCTCCGTGGTCCGTCACCTTGGTGCCGGGGGGCCTGTCTCGTGTCCCCCACACCAGGGCTGCTTCTGCGGGTCGCCGCCCACGTTTCCCTTCCTTGACCTTTCTCTTCCACACGCCTCCGCCCCGCCTGCCTCCCGTCCTTTGTCTTCCACCCGGACCACTGCCGAGGCCTCCCTGTCACCATCCCCCAACCCTGAAATTCCGAGCCTGTGTGTCCCACTGCTGCCACAGGTGACCTTTGGAAGCAGAGCTACTTCTCTGGCATGCTCCAGCTCAAGAACATTCAGTGGCTCCCCATTACCTAACAGAAGGAAGTCCAGACTCCTTGGCATGGCCTTGGAGCCCCGCCCCAGTGTGGCCCGGATTTGACTTTATGGACCTGCCCGGCTCCCCATCCCCACACTCCTGGCTGGAGTTAGTCAAGAGGCCTGCCTGCCCCCCCCACCTGTGCCCTGCGCACGCCGGCCGTTGCACCTGAGAGTTCTGTGCGTGGCGAGACATCCCGGCGGTTTTCCGGGCACGCTACCCCCCCTTCCCCTGGCCCCGGAGTGTTGGCGGGCCGGGTCACTCTGCGCGGAAATTCAGGGGTTCACAATCACCATCGTCGACGCGACGCTTTGGTGCAGCACCAAGAACGCAACGGGCTCTTACGGTTGTTTGAGGGGGAAATTTTCTAGACACCCCCCCCCCCCCCGCTGCCACGCGCTCTCCGTTACCTGGCACTGCTGACCCATCTCTGCACAGTGTCACAAACAGGTACTGCGTCATTTTCAAACGGGGACCCGGGGTTCCCTTATCCTTCCATCCATTTGCTTCCTCAGTTCGCCTCGTGCTCACGGGGTTCCCGTTCTGTGCCAGGCACGGTAGGGGGGCGGTGGGGCGGGGCAGACCCCGTCCTCCTGTTGTGTGAGGCGAGGCGGACGGGACCCCCCGGCCGCAGCGCTCTTGTGGCGGGCGTAGTGCAGGGGTGCTAGGAGGCAGGCGAGGGGGCTGTGCCGTCTTGAGTGTCAGGGGCCCCGTGTCTGCAGAGGGACACCTCTAGCTGACACTGGAAGGACGGCTGGGTGTTGGACACAAGAGGGGGGGGGCATCTGGAGAGATCGCCAGGCAGGAAGACGTGTGAAAGGCAGGAAGCACGTCCCAAGGGAGCAGCTAAGGGCTGGGTGTGACACGATCAGAGCTGCCTTTGGAAAGGTGACCCTCTGCCCGGAGAGGACGGGGTGGGGGGGTGGGGTGGGCGAGGCAGAGCAGGTGCCGACAAACAGCTGTGGGCTGTTTTTGTCCTGAAAGCTTTATTGGAACCCAGCTGCACCCATTAGTTTACGTCTTGCCAATCGCTGCCTTCTAGAAACGGAATCATGGAACAAGAGGCCACGTGGCCCACAGCGCCTGACACATTTACTCCGACCTTTAACAGAGAGGCTCTCGGGCCGCTCGGTTACAAGGCGGCCTTAGTGTGGGATGTGCTGGAGGCCGACCTGAGGCAGGTGTGGGCGCGGGCCTGATGGGGATGGGTGAAGGGTGTGGGACGGGACCTGGGGCCGGATGGGGCCAGGCAGGGGGGAGAGTGGACGTGGGCAGTGCTGACACAGACCCTGCTTTGAGGGAAGGCCCCCAGTTCCGGTCCGGACAGGCCTTGACCCCCTGACGGTTCCAGAACCCTCTTTTTGTTTCTTCATGAGCCAGACTCCTGATCTCCATGGCTGAATCGTGCTCCGGGACTCACGGATGAAACTGAGAGGTGTCTTCACTTCCTCCTAAACGTGACGTGGGGTGTTGAGAACCCACAGTTCCCGGGAGCGTCTGTCTCTGTGAGCAAAGAGTTTGTCCCCCGCAAGTCCGGAAGACGGGGGTCCACCTACTTCAGCGGCTGCTTTAATGCTGGCGGTTCTGCATTTCCACAGGCAGAGCGCGTCTGCAGGGAGCACTGTACCCCTCTGTCAGGACGGCCACCGGAATTCACAAGCCGGAAGCTGGGCCTGGGCCGGTAGGCGGGCCGGCGGAAAGTGCACAGTTCAGTGGTTTTGGTGTACTCGCCGGGGGTGCAAGCACCACTGCCATGAGTTTCAGAGCGTTTCCACCGCCTCCGAGGTTGATGAATCCAAAGCGAAGGGTCTCATCGCCCCATGCACCCAGCCTCCGGCCACCACTGATCTGCTTTGTCTATAGGTTTCTTTGTTCTGGACGTTTCCCATAAATGGCGTCGTACGGTACGTGGCCTTTTGACGCTGGCTCCTTAGACTCGGCCTCACGTCCTCAAGGTTCATTGTGTCGTGCAGGCGTCCGTGCTCGCTTCCTTGTTACAGTCAAATAGTACTCCACCCCACCTGCCCCATCACGTCTAAGGACGGTCGGTCACGTGCGTACTTGCTGGACCAGCAGCTGCTTAAAACAGGGGTGGGCAGACATTTTCTGTAAGAGGCCGGACGGTAAATATTTTCAGCTCCGTGGGCCAGACGTCCCCAGTTGCACCTGGTCGGCTCCGCCGCTGTGGCTCAGAAGCGGCCGTAAAGGACACGAGCGTGAGCTAGGGGGGCTGTACCCCAATAAGACTTTATTTACAAAAGCAGGTGGCAGCCAGATTTGGCCCCATCTGCCCCGGTGTCAGTAGCCCACCTCGTTGGGAGTGTGCCCTGGTGAGACAACCACCAGGAGTATAACGTGATTGCTGGTGGCAAGAGCCCTGGGGAAACAGCGGACGGGGCCAGACACCCGAGTCTGCTGGGGTGCACGTGGGTGTATGTGGGTGCACGCGTGCACGCTACTTTACACAGCAGGTTGGGGCAGGTGGCTGAACATAGGACAGTGAGGCCCTGCAGGGGCCAAGGGGCTGGTCTGGTGCCAGAGGAGGCGGTGGTCAGCATGGTAGGGGCAGGTAGAATAGGACCAAGGGGGTTGGCTGGGCAGAGCTGTGCAGGCCACTGTGCAAAGGCCCTGGGGAACACAGAGCTGAGGGAACACACTGGGTTGTCCCATCTTCCTTATGTGGCCGTGGGTCAGACTCCTCACCTCTTTGAGCCTGACTTTTCCTGTCGGCTCCTCATACCTCTGGGATCGTTGCAAGGTTGAAATCAGGCAGCAGTCGTGCCTGGCACATGGTCAGTGTGTGTCTCCATAACCTGTAAGGAGAAGGGGAACACTGCCCACTACCCATGGAGGGTGGGGGAGGCCCCCAGCCCAGGGCTAGGATGCCCACCTCAAGGACCTTCCTAGTAATGAATCTCTCCTTCCTTTGGATAACTACCAGTCTTGGAGTTATCTTTCCTTTCTGGGTTCTAGAAGGTTCTTTGTTCTGGGATGTAACATGATACAGATCTACATTTCCTTAACGAGAGCCTGGACCCTTAGGACTAAGTGGGTGGGGTGTGGGATTCAAATTCGTCTGGATTTTAGAAAAATACCACAACATGTCTACTTGACATTTTCTAAGAGGCTCAGCAGGTCTGGGGTGGCACTTGGTGGCACAGGTGAGCATTTCTGAAACGAAAGCACAGCCTGTTGGAGGAGGTCACAGGAAAATGTGACCACTGGTTGGCCCACAGGCTGGCCCTGGACCATTGGAGGCTCCTCCTGTCCCCTGCACTTGGACTGTACGCTCCGTCCACCGTCCCACTGTTCCCATTGCGAGCCGTCCGCAAGGACGCAGTCCCAAGAGAGGAAGGTGTAGCTGAGACCTTCTGGACGGTGGACATGACCAAACTCAGTATGGCCTCTCTGTGAACTTCTAGGAATCTGGTGGTGGATGCGGAGAGGTGCTTGTCCTGGGGCACCCAGGACCCGCCTCACTGTAAGTCCCCCTGCTTCTTAGCCTGTCACCTACCCCTCTGAGTGGCCTCCCTCTTCTTCCGGCTCCCCCTGCCCCCTGGCATGGGCCTGTTTCAGATTTCCCCGGGGCAGCTGCCAGGGCACAAACCAGCACAATCCCAATCAGCGAAGGGAGTAACGGCCTCCCGTCAGCTCAGGTTGGGTTTTGGTGGTCACAGCTCACCCTTGAGAACTTTCTACGTGCCAGTCATTGAGGTTTTTATGCGTTGCTTCACCACGTCTGCCAGTCACTCCTGGGGGTGGGCACACGGGTATCGCCCTGGGCACTCGGTCCCAAGGTCAGCTGGCTGGGGAGGCCAGGAGTGGGGACATGAGCCCGGAGTCTGTCTCCTGGGCCGCAGCCACCCTTCTGTCACCCTGCCTGCTGCGGGGACACCACCTCACCCTCTTCATTCTGGTTGAGGTGCAGGGCTTGGCCTCCAGGCCTGGGGCCAGCGCCGGGCACCGAGCAGCCTCAGAAGGGCCAACATCTGATGTGTGTGCCGAGCGTTTGCAGCAGGCGAGTCCTTGGCCAGGCTGGGAAGCCGAGCGCTCAGGCCCGTGCTGACGCCATGGTCAAAATCATCTTAGAACTTCTGGTTCAGAATTCCCCTTGGATTCCACAGCTCGTTCTTTGCTTTATGGACCCTCTGAGGAGTAGGATCGGAGTCCTTGGAGGTAGGCCCGCTGTGGGCAAACAGCCAAGAAGCATTATCTGCATCATGTTGCTTCAGAGATGGGTGGGGAGGCAGAGGGTGCTGATGAAGCCACGAGGCGCACGTTCCTCTTGCGGCTTTTAAATGCCCGACGCCCCCTGGAAGAGAGGTGCCTTCAGATGTTTTAAATAGGTGACACTGAACAACAAAGTGCTCTGTGGGACAAAATTCTCCTCCATGTCTGAGTCCAGTTACTTTTATTTGAAAACTGGGGCATTTTGTTATGGCTGGAGCTCATGCGCTGGGATGAGCGTATTTCCCCACATGGAGGGGCTTGTGCCTGGGGCGGGCTGGCCACGCCCATGTTTGTTTGAGCCCCAATCTGAGCCAAAGACTTTGGGGTTAGATCTGTAAAGTTTGCAATTTTTTCACAAAATGTTCAGGCATATGGACTGAGCCTCTTATTTATTTTTTAAATGTTTATTTATTTATTGAGAAAGAGAGAGCGAGCGAGCACACAGGAGCCAGTGGGGAAGGGGCAGAGAGAGGGAGAGAGAGAGTCCCAACCAGACTCCATGCTCAGTGCAGAGCTGGATGTGGGGCTCAATCCTACGACCTCAAGATCTTGAGCTGATATCAAGAGTTGGATGCTCAACTGACTGCCAACTCAACAGCCACCCAGGTGCCCCTGGCGTGAGCCTTTTAGACATGCCATAGTCCACGTGGCCTTTCGGACACTCCTCTCAGGGGTTTTAGGCACGTGTGGAACCAATTTTTCCAGTGCCTTTGTTTTCTCTCCCTCCACTCTGTCCCCATGGCAGGTCCTTGTTCTGGAAGACTCTTGCCACTGGGCACGGTCTTTGGACAGTGGTGCTGAGGGGCTCAGGTGCTCTGGCCACGTAAAGGAGAACACGTCCTGGACAGCCAGAGCCCCGGGTGGGAGTCCTGGCTGTGCTGGTCACTACGGCCTGTGTCTCGCACAATACCTCTGGGGCCTTTTACAAGTCCGTACAGGAAGTGCTCTGGGTCAGGAGCCTGGAAGTTCTTTGCAAGCTCTACCACCCCACCATTCCATCTTTGTTTGCCGCCCTTGCTCACCCCCTTGGCAAAACTGTTAGCCTGCTCTGGATTACCTACTGTGTGAAGCTGAAAAGAAAAAGAGCAGTATTTATTTCAAATTTATACTGTTCACATGTTCTACTCGTTTATACGAGCCACATATAGGATTGTACTAATTGGTGAGATTTTCCTGTATGGGCACCCCAGTGTTTATTTTTGAGAAACTACATTAACTTGAAACAAATCAAAGTATGGGACAAGCAAGTAGTTTTAAAACTGAGATAGTGTCCTAAGGTTGTAACAAAGACCCACAGCCTCCCCCTCTCCCCACCCATGCTCACATTCCTTTCTACCCTTAGCAGTTTCTTCCGGAATTTACCTCCTTAGTTCAGGCTGCTGTAACAAATGACCATAGACAAGAGGGGCTTCAGCAACAAACATTCGTTTTTCATAGCTCTGGAAGCTGGGAAGTCCTCGATCGAGGGACTGACAGTTCCCAGGCCTGCTTCCTGGCTAGGAGATGGCTGTCTTCATGCTGCGTCCTCACAGGGCGGAGAGCAGAGAGCGAGCTCTTATGTCTCTTCCTGTAACCCCACCATGAAGGCTCCAGCCTTATGATCTGATCCCTCCCGAAGACCCCACCTCCTAAGACCATCACATTGGAGGTTAAGATTTCAACATCTGAATTTTGGAGGATACAAACGTTGGATCCACAACCTCTCTGTATTCTAAGCACTGTATTTCTAAGCACTAGGTATACATTGCGATTTCTCCACTCATCAGTTTCAGACTTCATCTTTGAGCTTTTTTTTTAAAAATTTTTATTTATTATTTTTGAGAGAGAAAGAGAAAGCGCACAAGTGGGGAAGGGGCAGAGAGCGAGGGGGATAGAGGATTAAAAGTGGGCTCTGTGCTGACAGCAGAGAGCCTGATGTGGGGCTTGAACTCATAAACCATGAGATCATGACCTGGGCTGAAGCCAGACACCTAACCGACTAAGCCACCCAGGAGCCTCTCTTTCTTTTAGATCAAGTTTTTAACTTACCCCTTCATTTTTTTATTTTTTTAAGTAATCTCTACATCCAGTGTGGGTCTTGAACTCACAACTGAGATCAAGAGTTGCATGCTCCACTGACTGAGCCAGCCAGGCATTCTCCATGCCCCCCAACCTCTTTTTTAAGATCTTATACCTGTTTTTGATCTTCTTCCAGCTTCTCCAAATAATATCTCAAGTTTTGGTTAAGTCTACATACAGATTTTCTTTATTATGACTATTCTAACTACAGCTTTTTTTTTTTTTTTTTTTTTTGGTATTACTTGTTGTTTATTCTAGAGTTAATAATCGCTTAGGGTTTGGTACACCTTGCAACACTTTCCATGCCAGCTCCCACCTGGTCAGATCTGTCAGTTTATCAGCTCTCTTTTCTCCTTGGAGATGTTGTTCTCGAGTCCTCAGACACTTGCCCCATCATGCAGGTACCCTCCGGACTGCTACCTGGTTCTGGTCCAGAACTTTATCTTACTCACTCCTGTGACGGAGTTCATGCTTCCTGGATCTTGCAGCTTTATCTGTTTGTTTCCTACCTAGTCTTAGTGGAGTCCATTCTTCTCTAATATCCTCAGATGCCTTCTTCTTTTCTCATGTTCAGTTCACAGTTGGCTTGCGTATAGACTCCTAGTTTTGAAATTATTTTTACCTAGAATTTCGAAGGCATTTTCCCCACTGAATTCTGGTTTCCGTGCTGCTATTGAGAAGTCTGATGCCATTCAGATTTTTGATCCTATTTTATGACCTAATTTTCCTCTCTCTGAAAGCTTTTATCCTTAGTGTTCTAAAATGCCATAAAAGGATGCCTTTGTTCTTTTATTGTTTGGAAACTTGGTGTGCCCTTCAGGGGGAAGGCTCGTGCCCTTCAGTTCTGGGAAAGTTTCTGGTATTATTTCTTTGATAATTTTATTCTCTTGATTTTCTCTGTGTTCTCGTCCTGAAATCCCCATTTGTTAGATGACGGATTCCTGGCTTCATTATCCAACCCTAATTATATAAAAAAAGAAACTCCTATTGTCCATTCCGTTCACTATTCTGTTTTCTGGGAAACTTTCTTAGCTTTATTTTCCAGTGCTTCTCCTGACTTTAGTTTTATGTTATTATATTTGTTACTTCCAGGCATTCCTGTCTCTGATTGGTTCTTCTTGTCTCATCCATGCCATGCCTTTCTTCATCTCAGGGAAGAGAAATCTTTTGTGGTTTTCTTCTCTTTGCTAAGTATGTACTTATAGTAGTTACCAGCACTACATGACAAATTACCCCCAAACACGGTTTCGTGGCTTCAAACAACATTTCCTATCTTACAGTTTTCCGTGGGCCAGGAATCTGGTAGGACCTAGTTGGGTGGTTCTGGCCCAGAATCTCTCATGAGTTTGCGGTCAATATATCGGCTGGGATTGGAGTGACTTCAGGCATGGATGGAGATGGAGGATCTGGTCCGAAGCTCGGTCATGTGGTTGATGGCTGGAGGCCTCCATCACCACATGGGCCTTTCCATATGGCGGCTTGACATGGTAGTGGGCTTCCTCCAAAGTGTTTTTAATAATCTAACCTCAGAGGGAACGATCACCTCTTTTGCCGTATCCTATAGGTCATGCAGACCAACCTTGGTAGGGGTTGGGGACCACACAGAGCAGGAGTCCCAGGAGGGAGCCAACCCACGGGAGGCTGGCTACCACAGCACTTGCCCTGAATGTCACCCATTTGTTGTTCTGGTTTCTGTGGTTCACCCTGGAGACTCTTCTCAAGTATCTGGTGCTCTCTGTCTGTCCCATCACATTGAAGAGTGAAGCACACAAGCTGACTGGAGGCTGTGTGTACATGCCTGTGTGGGGAGCTTGTAGACGGTCTCTATTTGGGTTCTTCTCAAATTGAGGATTTGACGGCACGCAGTTAATTTGGGAGGTGAAAGGAACCCCAGGTGGGTAGTGGGTTGTGGAACACGGAAGGGAAGGCCAACAAGAAAGGGCACGTTATGAGGCCAACCACTCCTGTGTGTGTTTGGAACTCGATCCTGCAGAGGACTCTGAGAAATGGGGCAAAACACACCCCTCAGAACTACCCCGCCTGCCTGCATGATGATGGAGCGCCCTGACTTTTCTGAATCACTGATTGAGGGCTACGGGGAAGGGGAGATGTCGGAACCTGTCCACCTGCTACAAGAGGGCAGGGCAGTCTTCCGAGGTTTCAGGGGAACCTCCAGGCCTGAGATGTGGGTACCACTGCTGGGAGTCTAAAGAAGCGCTCGGCAGTGGCTGAGCTCCGAGCACTGACACCGGCCATGGGCTTTGCTGCAGGGTGAAGGACGCGTGACTTCTGGTTTTCAGTTCGACCCCCAAATGTCAGTATAATTGTAAATCTTTTCGCTGGAGCAAGTTTTAGTCTCTCCAGAGAAGGAACCTCTGATGTCTTGCGCAGGGTGGGGCTGAGGTCTGGCTTCTGGAGTTCTGGAACTGGCAGGGGGGGTTGGCCGGGTGGGGCTGCCCCTCTCCATATGGACACTTCTACTGATCCTCTTCTGTTTGGCGCTGGGCCCAACCCCACCCTCTGCCCGCTGATGTCCCTGAGTCTGGGTCTCTCTTGTTCACTCCCCCCAAGAATGAGCCTCAGGTCACCCACGGAGGTGGGGGTGAGGGGGCACCTCATTGTATGGAGCGTGGGCAAGCTCCATGTGCCTCGATTCGACCTTTGCCGCATCTGTGCGTCACCTCGGCCTTCCAAGTATCCCATTTCCATGATCTGGGGAGGTCCTCTGGGCACACACCAGCGAGGTACCATCCCCCGGCCCCACCCCGCGGGTCATGAGCTTTGTCCTGGTCCCCGGCCAGGCCACCCAGCTCTCTCGGCCTCCGGACGTCCTCACGGCTGGGGATTCCACGTCTCTCATTTCTGCCTGTCCACCTCCTTGCTTAGGGGACGGTTGACAGAAGAAGGCAGCAGAAAACTCTCATTCTCCCATTTCAGTATCAGTCGCTCCCGGAAGTTCTTTCAGTCCCTGGGAACTTGCTGTGACGCTTCCCTTAGAAAACTTGTTTTCAATAAAACTAGTCAACACAGAATTAGATCGGCTCTTCGGCGCTAATAAACCCAGACATCTCATGCCTTAGCCCAATCCAGACTTACTCCTCACTCACGCCCAGTCCGATGTAGGCTGCGCCGCCCTCATCCATCCGTGGCTAAGCCATCAGTAGTGCCACTCCGCAGCGGCCATGGTGGGGTACACTGGGGTGTCCGTGGTGTGAGCAGGTGGACTTCAAGGGCCAGGACCTGAACTGCCCACAACGCACCGGCCACGCGGTTCCTACCCGCGCTGTACAGACGCTGGGAAACCATGAGGACGCACGCGCACTTGGAGAGCACAGGGCTCCGCCCCGCTGTGAGGGAGGCTGGGAAACCATGAGGACGCATGCGCACTTGGAGAGCACAGGGCTCCGCCCCGCTGTGAAGGACGCTGGGAAGCCATGAGGACGCACGCGCACTTGGAGAGCACAGGGCTCCGCCCCGCTGTGAAGGACGCTGGGAAGCCATGAGGACGCATGCGCACTTGGAGAGCACAGGGCTCCGCCCCGCTGTGAGGGAGGCTGGGAAACCACGAGGACGCATGAGCAGCTGGAAAGCACAGGGCTCCGCCCCCTGTGAGGGAGGCTGGGAAGCCACGAGGACGCATGCGCACTTGGAGAGCACAGGGCTCCGCCCTGCTGTGAGGGAGGCTGGGAAGCCATGGGGACGCATGCGCACTTGGAGAGCACAGGGCTCCGGCCCGCTGTGAGGGAGGCTGGGATACCACGAGGACGCATGCGTGCTTGGAGAGCAGGGCGGGAGCACGCGCGGATCTCGCTGGTCGCGTCATCACCCCCGCGACCGCCGGGGCCGGTGGGCCCGCGACGCTCACGCCAGCCTGTCCCGCGGGGCTGTTCCTCGGTCCAGCTCGGCCTTGAAAGGAGCTCGCCCCGCGTGTCCCCGCGACGCCCACCGGCCCACCCCGTCTCGTGGTGCCCCGGGGTGCCTCATGTCGCCGACTCTGAGGTCTGCCTCTCCTGTGGGACCAGCCCTGCCGGCCAGCGCTGCACCTCCGGCGTTTAGCGCAGACCCGTGCAGACACGCCGACGCAGGGGCGGGTAAGGCACGGACGGCGCTTGTGTGTTTCCGCGATTGCGGGCCTGCTGGGCCGCGCGTCACCAGCACTGGTGCCCGGGCACCTGCGGAGGAGGGCGTGTGCGTCCTGGCGCGGGCCCCCTGGGCCTCTGGGGCGGTGTGATCGGCTCACAGTTCTGCACCGTGGGAAGGACGGTCTTAGCCAAGATGCTGCGGGGCCGCCCCTGAGAACGGGTGTTTGGCCTGTGAGCCTGAGGATGGGGACACCCTGCCCCCCCCCCCCCCATGGACCTAGGCTCCGGTGCCCGCACCAGCCCTCACACCTTGGCACGACAGAGGACTCTGGGTGTGGGCAGTCTCTGGGGCATTGCGGGGTGGGGAGACGCCCAGGAGAGCTCAGCGGGGGGGACGTTGTGGGAGAGGCGGTGGGCGTTATGCTGTTGTGGCCGTGGCTCGCGAAGAATGCTTCCCACGAATAGGACTTGGGGGCGGGGTCCGTTGCAGCTCCTGATAACTGAGCCTCGTGCGCTCCCCTTTCCTTCCCCACCGCCCTCCCCACTGTCCCCACAGCTGAGTGTGGGCTCCCGGCCCTTCTGTGGGCTTGGGGAGGGGCCCAACGCGGAGCAGCGACCGGGGTGTGCAAACCTGTGTTCCTTTTCCGATTTTCACATGCGCGGGGTGGGGTGCAGGGTCGTGCAGACGTGTGGAGTAGAGGAAACTGCCACAAAGCCTACGTTTTGGTTCAGGGGCTCGGTGGGGAGATAATGCACATCCCCTACAACTCGTTGTCTGAAGCGTGCGACTGAGTGGCTTTCGGAATGCTCGCAGCTGTGCAGGGACCCCTGCCGTAGAACAGTAGAACTTTCTAGCTATGAGTCCCCTGTCCCCCTCTCCCAGGGAGCTGCCAGTCTCCGTTCGGTCTCTGGATTGGCCTTTTCTAGATATTTCCCATCTGGGAAGCGGTCCCCAGATTTCCCATCTCAGTTTCCTGAAGGGAATGTGGGGGTGGTCCTCCCTCCTCTCTTGGCCTTGCTAGTCCTGCGCCGGGAGCCCCCCCTCCCCCCCCCGGATGAGGGAGCCGGGCAGGAGTTAGGGGTAGGGCAGGGTGGCCCAGGCGGTTGGCAAGTAGAGTGGAGGGTTGGGATCAGGGTGGGTGAACCCCGGAGGTCACCAGGCCCTGGTCCGTGCCGGTGTCTGGGAGCCCAGTCCAGTTGGGGAGGCAGGGCCCATGGGCTGGGTGGTGCGTGTGGCCTGTGCCCATCGGGTGCCCTCAGGGGATGTCTGCATGGCCTGGGGTTCCCCGGGCCGGGACTCAGGGCACTGAGTACAGCCTTGGCGGCACCTAATAGTGACAGCGTGGGGAGGCGGCTATGTTTAGAGATAATTACTCTGTCTTGTGCAGAGGTATTAAGGCGTCCTCTCCGGCAGAAGCAGGAATTAGCTCGAGGCCTCACTGACGGAGCAGCAGGGACTGTTGCCGGCGCGTCCTGCTTTCGTTACCGACGGCGGCTGCGTGGAGGCAGGGAGAGGGACGGGGACAGAGAGAGAGCTGTCCGCTCCCAGAGAACAAACGTGTTATCCCGACAGCCTTTACCATGGATGTGTGTGTCGTCGCCGCACAGGCAGACGCCCTCGGAGCGATGCTGACCAGAGCCGGTCATCAAACACGTGTTTGTTAGAGACGCCTGATTGCCGGACCCGGTTCTGGGGGCTGGAGCCACAGCCCAGCTGTGAACAAAGTCCCTGCTGTCACTCTAGCGGAGGAGGATGAGCGGCACGCACAGAGCAGGTGAAAACAAAGCCAGCTCGCGTCAGGCAGCACTTGTGCAGAGGCCTGAGTGAGGCCCGTGAGTGACCTGGGCCAGAGTGTGCCAAGGCCCTGTGGCAGGAGGGAGGGGCAGCGAAGAGGGGGCTGGAGCGGAGCCAGACGGGAGAGAAGATGTCAGAGGGGAGCACGTGGCCAGATCGGGTCTAACTCTTGGATCACAGAACTCACTTTCCGTTTTCACGTCTTCCCCTTAATCTCATGTGTAGCTGGCAGGTAGTAAAATGCGCTGATCTTCTTTAAGCCCATGGTTTGATGAGTTTTGCCCCTTTATCGTCTCCCCGCCTCCCCCCCCACAGCCAAGGTGTTCTCAGATCTGATTTCCAGCACCAGACAGTATGTTACACTCTAGAACTTTCTGCACGGGGGAGTAGACAGTAGGCAGTCTTTGGTGCCTGGCTTCGTTCGCTCTGTGGAGCGAACTTGAGTTCCATCCCCGTTGCGGGGTGTGTCAGACGCCTGCTCCCGTGTTAATGCCGGGGGGCGTTCCGTGGTGCGATGGACGGGTCCCGGCCTGTTTGTCCATCTTCTCGGAGCCACGTTTGGGCGGTTATGCGTCAAGCTGCTTCGCACGTTCCCACCCACGCATTTTTGGCCTTTTCTCTGGGTGAGGGGGGGTGGCCGTCGGAGGGATTTGAGCGGAGGAGGGTCCAGATCCGGCCTGGGCTGGGCTCTGGCTGCTGGGTCGAGAATAGAACGCAGGGGCGGGGGGAGGTGGGGCCCCCTGCACAGCACCCCTGCAGGTTCCCGATGTGGGTTGAAGCATGTCAGCACGTGGACCTCAGGTCTTCCCTCTGGGTTCGGGGGTCTGGATGCTTGCGGGGGGGTCCAGAGTAGCCAGGGAGGAGTCCTTCACTTATTCCCGGAGGGTGAGTGGCTCCGCCCTCCTCCAGATCACAGCCCGGGGTCCCTGCAGAGCCACCACGTTTACGTCAGCGCGGCTCCGGGGTAGCAGAGGGCCTGCACGCAGGTCAGTTCTGTGATGCACCGTTAACCCCTGCAAGGTGAATGCCGTCTGCTGCGGTCGCAACATGTGTGCCCCCCAAGTTCGTATGCCGAGATCCGAACCCCCAGTGGGATGGTATTAGGAGGGGGGCCTTTGGGAGGGGCTTTGGTCATGAGGGTGGAGCTCTTATGAATGGGATTAGTGTCCTTGAATGGGAGACCCCAGAAGGTTCCGTCATCCCTCCTGTCCTGCAAGGACACCAGAAAAAGACGTGGGCTATGACCCAGGAAGCGAGCACCCATCAACACCCAATCTGGAGGCACCTTGATCTAGGATTTTGAGCTTCCAGAGCAGTGAGGAGTCGTTGTCTGATGTTTATGGTCCCACCCAATTTATGGCGTCCTGTTACAGCGTCCGAGCAGACTGAGACGCCGTCCTTCGTAACTAACCGCAGGCATCCGGAAGAGATGAAGGGAGGGGTCCTTGCTGTTCTTTGGACCCCTGCCTCCGGAGACGGGGCTGAGGCCCCCATGTGCCTGGATGTTAAAGGACGGTCTGGGCCTGCTGGGGCTCCCCGGAGGACCCCGAGGACGGGCCGGGGCTCCCCGGCGGACCCCAAGGACGGGCCGGGGCTCCCCGGAGGACCCCGAGGACGGGCCGGGGCTCCCCGGCGGACCCCGAGGACGGGCCGGGGCTCCCCGGCGGACCCCGAGGACGGGCTCGGGCTCCCCGGTGGACCCCGAGGATGGGCCGGGGCTCCCCGGTGGACCCCGAGGACGGGCTGCAGGCTCTTTGCCTGGAGGTGGTTGTGTTTCGGGAAGAAACACTGGTCTTTGCTGGAGAAGAGAGGCGGGGTTGATGTGCACGTGCCGCCAGCACCGTCACATGAGGGCCTTGCCTTCTCTGCAGCATCCACAGCAGAGAAGGGGGCTTGGGGCACAGGGCAGGTCCTGCTCCTGGGGGGTCCTTCGTAGGAGAGCACTGTGCTCGGGGCCTTGCGAGGCCTGGAGGAGCAGCGGGTGAGATGCTAAGCATGGCATTTATAGGGGACCCGGGGAACCTGGGCTGGGGCGATGGGCTCCCTGCTGCTCCCAGCATGAAAAGAGACCCCTCCACTTGCCGTCTGCTGGCACCTTTGCGTGTATCCGCTTTGTCTCCCTGCTGTGAGTCTCTGCTCTGACTCAGTTTCGCTCCTGACAGGCTGGTCGGCCTGGGGTTTCATGAGGTTTCGCGCGCCCCATCCCCGGTGACTAAGCGGGACTTTTCATCATCGTGTTTCCCGACAACATCTTCGAGGGAGCCGTCAATTTCTGCCCGGCACCCGGGGTAGGCAGACTCTGTTTACAAGCACAGCCCAGGCTCGGTGCATGTGACAAAAGACGGAGGCCGAGTTTCCTAAGAAACAAATCAAATTGTGCGTTTGGGGTACGTGACGAGCCAGGTGGAGGTTTCTTTTTACAGGCAGGAGGTGAGGGAGCAGGGAGGAAAGATACTAACAGCACCAGTGGTGAGAGAGCGGAGGGAGCAGAGAAACTGAGGGCGGGAGCGGGGAGCCGCTCTGGATGAAAGGGGCAGAGGTAGGGAGGTGGCTTCACAGGAGGAGCAGGGCCCAGGCTGAGGGGGCGCCTCTGGCCCTGTGCACGGACCGTTCACCTCTGCACTCCCGAGCAGTGGTGCTGGGCCTTGCCGAGGTGTCTCACCGCTCCTTCCGCCTCGCCCCATCTGCCTTCCTGCTGGGGACCCCTCCTCAGTTAGCGAGGCTTTGTCGCAAGAGACCAATTTCAGCGGGGGCTACCCTCACCCCCCGCCTCCCTTCACCCCTGCCCAGGTGGCACTGCATCTTTCATAAAGGAGGTCATTGTGGCCCATGGGAGCTGGATAATGTCGGGGGCAGGGAATGCAAAGCACCCAGTGCCTGGGACCCCAAGAAGTAAGAAAGAGCAGAGGCAGCATCAGGCAGCTAAGCAGGGCGGGAGAGCCGTGGGCACCCTTTGCATGCCCCTGGGGTCACCTGCTCCCGGAAGCTGTCCCCAGCACCCTCGGCTCACCCCAAGCAGGAGGGCTGGAAGCAGTGACCGGGTGAGGCCGAATCGGCGGGGTCCTGGCAGTTGCCTGGTGGTGGCTGATGAGTTCTGACCCTCGTCCAGAGGCTGCATGAGGCAGGAGCAGGGCTCCAGGCCCCGATGGTGATGAGCTGGGCAGGGCCTCCCTTGAACTGATTGTATACCAGTTCCAGAGAATTCCTAGTGCCTTTATCTCCCAAGGTGCACGGCATGAGCTTGGGACGTGCGTGGGGCTTGCGCCAGCTCCTTCTCCGGCCGTTTTGGTTGTGCTTTTCTCCTGTACGCATCTGTGCAAATTCAGGAGCACGAAGAGCTTTCCTTTTCTCTGATGCATGGTCCTTGCACGGGGATGGTTTGGGCGGCTTCTTGGAAGTAGCTTCTTCTCTGTGTGTTATTTCTGTCTTTCTGTCTCTATGCCGTGGTGATGGGAGAAGTTCCCGCCCCGACTCCCCAACGGAGAAGTCTGTCAGGAACGCGGGGTCTCACAGGATTGACGCCCTCCCTCCCCACCTAGGGTGGCAAGCACTAGAATTTTACCCCTTAGCAGTTTCCTGTGGGCCGTGAGCCTGTTCAGGACAATGATCCAAAAAAAATTTGCTCTGGAGTCTGATTTTTAAAAAAAAATTTTTAGTGTCTTTATTTTATTTTGAAAGAGAGTGAGCGGGGGAGGGACAGAGAGAGAGGGAGACACAGAATCTGAAGCAGGCTCCAGGCTCTGGGCTGTCAGCACAGAGCCCGATGCGGGGCTCGAACCCATGGAGCGTGAGATCATGACCTGAGCCGAAGTCGGACGCTTAACTGACTGAGCCGCCCAGGCGCCCCTGGAGTCTGATTCTTGATTTATGTCCCCCAAATGCCAGGTGGGGTCAGCCCAGCTCACGAAGTGGGACTGTAGAGATACCGACTGAGTAGCGAGGAATTTAACCTTGCCCAAAGAGGGGTCTGGGCTTTGCCCTCAGCCCCTGCACCCCCGGAAGGTAACCTCTAAGCCCTTGGGAGGTCCTGGTCTTGGTTTGCCCTGGGGAGTGGGGGAGCTTGGGCCACACCAACAAAGTGATGAAAGGTGGGGCTTTGGGGCACAGCATCATGTGACATGGGTGGGGGCTTTTGGTCATGTGGTATCAGCTTGCCCTCCAGAGGGGCCGGGGACTGAGGTCAGCCATGTGGGCCCTGAACCACGTGTCTCCTTGGTGGACCCTGGTAAAGACTCCGGGCTCTGAGGCTTGGGGGTGCTTCCTTGGTGGGCTGTGCTCTGGGCTCATAGTTGCATGGCTGCTAGGGAGCTGACGCCGTGCTGCCCCCACCAGGATGGGGCCATGGAAATTGTGTGTTGGAAACACCCTGTTCACTTCTTCCCTCGGTTGACTTCAGTTTGTCTCCTGTCCCTGTGATAAACCGTCGTCATGAGTGTAACAGCTTTTGTGAGCTCCGTGTGTCCTCCTAGCAAATTCCCAAATCCGGGGGTGTCAGAAGTGAGGGTGGTCCAGGCACCTGGGGGGCTCAGTCAGTTAAGAATCCCGACTCTTGATTTTGGCTCAGGTCGTGATCTCACGGTTCGTGTGATTGAGCCCCATGTCAGGCTCTGTGCTGACGGTGTGCGGCGTCCTTGGGATCCTCTCTTTCCGTCTCTCTCTGCCCCTCTCCTGCTCATGCCTCTCTCTCTGTCTCAAATAAGCATAAAAAAGAGAAGTGAGAGTGCTCTGGGGGACTATTCCTGACTTCACGTGGGCATTACAGGGGGTTCCCTGCAGTTTCTGCACCCCTTGTTTGTCTTGGACTAGGTGGCTCTGCACCTGGTCTCCTCATCCTCACCTTGGAGCCAGCGTGAGCTTCTGGAACAAGCACTTCTTCCGCGTCTGCCTGCCGAAACTCTCTGCTGGTTGCATTTGCTCCGACTCTGAAGCTTGTTCTGAGCAAAAACCGTAGCGTAATGTGGCTTGTGCGGACCCCTCCGGTCGGCCCTGGCCTGCCGCCCTCCAGAACTGTCCCTGCCCCCTTTGATTTGTAGAGCACACCTGAACTCTTACCTGCACTGGGCCGTCCTAGTCTCTTGGGCTCCTTTTCCTGCTTTGAGTCCGTGTCAGCCCCTCGGGAAGGCTCACGGGCTCAGCGAGGTGTCCCTGCTCGTTCGGCGTCTCAGTACCTGGGCGTGGCCTTCCCAGCACCCCCTCAGTGTGGACTCGCTCGCCTGCATTGTTCCCTTCCCTCTCTGTCTTCTGCGCTCTCCCTGTTGGATGTTCCCCCGGGGCAGGAGCCTTGGGGATTTTATTTGCAGGTGTAGATGCTGTACCTGGAGCTCAAGCCTGCACGTGTTGGTTCAAGACTCAACACCACTGCCACCACACAGCGAACTCCCCATACCGCTAGCTGGTGCCCCAGGCCCCTTGATCAGACTCCCCCAGAATCTGGTGCCAAGCACGCTCCTGGGGGTCCTGCTCCATCTTCCGGCCCCTTAGGGGTCCAGTTGCTTTCCTTCCCCTTTCCTGGATGGGTTATGCAGTGACTTAACCCAGTTACAGGCTGAGAGGCCGGGAGGGCAGGTGGAGGCAGATCCGGGTTCAGCACATGCTGTCTTGTGGGGGAGAGAGCTCTGCATTGACTTCACGTGAAGAGAAGGTGCACTTTTGCATGCCTCCATTTTTGGTGTTTGTGCTCTGGAGGGTTCTTGCTGCTCCTTTCTTGTTCTCTGGAGCTCTGCCATAGCTGTCTTCATCAGCACGTGGTTGTTTTTTCCTTGTTTTTATTGTTTCTTTGTGGGAAAAATGAGCACTGAGACCTTACTAGTCTGCCATCTTGCTGACATCATTGAGACCTGCTTTCCCCCGGTGGCCAAGCACGTGATCGATCTTGGCGAATATTCCGTGTACAGTTGAAAAGAATGAGTATCTGCAGTTGTTGGGTGTAGCGTTGTAGCGTTTTATAAATGTTAATTCGGTCAAGGAGGTTGATGGTATAGTTCAGATCTTCTATTTCCTTTCTGATTTCTGGTGGACTTGTTTTATCAGCTGCTGAGGGAGGGGTGTTAGGATATCCAACTGTAACTGTGGATCTCCCCCTTTAATTCCTTCTGTTTTGCCCACTGTTCTGAGGTTCTGCTGCTAGGCCTACATGCTCTTGAGTTTTATTCTTTCCTAACAAATTAGCTGTCTTCTGTCATGCGGAGTCACTTTTTAGCTCTATTAACACCCTTTGTCTTCAAATCTAGTTAATCTGTGATTAATATAAATTTGATATGGCTTTTTTACGCTTACTGCTTGCGTATCTTTGACCATACTTTACCTTGAGGCTGTGTCTATCTCTGCAGGTGACAATCTCTGCCTTTTTTTAATTAAAAAAAAATTTTATTTTTGAGAGAGAGAGAGAGAGAGAGAGAGAGAGAGAGAGAGAGACAAAGTGTGAGCGGGGGAGGGGCAGAGAGAGATGCAGACACAGAATCTGAAGCAGGCTCCAGGCTCCCAGCTGTCAGCACAGAGCCCAATGTGGGGCTTGAACTCATGAACCGTGAGGTCATGACCTGAGCTGAAAGTTGGATGCTTAACCAACTGAGCCACCCAGGCGCCCAATCTCTGCCTTTTCACTGGAGTAAGGTTTAGTGCATTTACATCTAGTGTAGTTGTTGTTATGGCCAGAATTAACGCTCTCATTGACTGCTTTCTGTTTGAGTTCTCTGCTTCTTGTCCATTTGTACCTCCTTTTCTTCCTTCGTTGTGGTTACTTTTGTTTGCATTCGTGTTCCATTTTAATTTGTACGTTGGCTTTGTAGCCTTGCCTGTTGCACTGTTTTTGGTGATTGCTCTAGGGGTTACACTGATGATTATTAAAGCCCTGGACCTAATAATGCGAGAAGTGACGTCTTTCCTGTTTAGAGGGGAAGATGTCCCTGAATTGAGTGCTCAGGCACGTCTATGCCTGGAGCTTCGGGAGATGAGAAACTAGCAAGGTGCCTGAGAAGGCATCCTGGAGAGAAGGTGGTGTCCCAGAGCCTAAGTAAGGAGAGGCTTTCAAGGAGCAAGTGGGCTAATGATCGTGTCTGCTTTGCCGGAGGGACAGGGAGGTGAGGGCTGAGGCCTGACCGCTGTGTTTAGCCATGTTGGAGGGGGCAGTAGTGATCGTGACAGGTTTTTGTACAGAAGAGTGGCATTAAGCTTGCTTAGAGTCCCCTCAGGAGAACACGGGCAGGCATGAAGTGGGACCTGCAGACCAGCACACACAGACGACTCTTCCAAGGAATTTTCCTGCCAGGGGAGGAGAGTGTGCGGTCTCAAAGACTGTCAGGGGAGGCCTTCAGTGTCGCTGTTGCCAGCAGATATCACAGCTTCTTTCTGTGCTCATGGGAGTGACTCAGAATATGACAAAAAATAACGTTATCACAGAACCCGAGCCCTGTCTGTGCACGTACACGTACTTAGGTACGTGCATAAGCTACGTTTGGGTAGTTAAAACCCCAAGTGTTACCTGTGGCTGAGTTTCAATTGTGGGATCATGAATAGTTTTTCAGATTTGTCTCTATTTGAAAAATCTGTACTTTACACTTTTTTTCCCCTGAAAGAAGCTCGTTTAACATTAACAATAAAAAAGTGAAATGGGAAAGATAATTAAGTTTACGAAGAAAACCCGAACATGGACGTCTCATTTCCCTTAAAACCATTATTTTCTGTGGGGGAAAAAAAACTGTGGCAAAAAAATTCAAACAGTATAGAAGAGTTCAAAAGTAGGAAAAGGTTCCTGACTGACCCTCTCCCTTAAGTCCCTCTCGTACATTACGTATATTGTTCCGGAACTCACTGTTTTGGTTACAGGTCTTTTGTGGGGGTCGTGGTGTATCAGCACAGATAGGTCTCCCTTGTTTAAAAAAAAGATGCCATAATATGGCGTCATATGGGCACCTCATAATTTATTCCCCAGCAGGCGGATGCCCCCCCTCCCCCATATTACTGCTTAACAATATTGCACTTAATGTGCCGTGTGTACACGCCGGGAGCATAGATCAGTGGGATGGATTCCTGCAAGTGAATTGTCAGATCAAAGGCACGTGTGACCAAAAATCAGTAAACTGCACCGAATAGCCCCTCCACAGGGTTTCACCAATTTAGTTGCATCTGCTGTGTATCAGAGAGTGTCTTTTTACTTGTTCCTTTTCAAATGCTAGGCATTTTAAATATTTTTGCCAGTCTGACGCTTAATAACAGTGCTATTAGTTAAGTTTCTGTAATTACAAGCGAGCGGAACATCTCTTCCTTCCTACGTTTAATAACCATTTATGTCTTTATGTGCAGTTGCTTCTGTGGGTTGTTTGTCTTGCACTTACTGGTTTGCCAGAAATTTTTATTTGTGAGGGAAATCCATCATTTAGAAGTTGTTCACAACTAAAAAGTTCTGGCGAATCAGTAAGTAAAGGACAGCCAGGGGCCTTTTGGGTTAGAAGCCTTTTCCTTTTTTGGTGTCTGTGTTTTACCTCATATTTAATTATTTCAAGATGATTTTAAGAGTTTTAAGGTAACTTATTATGTTACTGTGTCTCTAGTGAAAGTGACTTGGCCTCCGTTTCTCCTGGCTTCACGGTCTGTGCCCAAGGGGATGGCCTAGGAGGAGGCACGGAGGGTGCGAGGCCTCGCCCGGCCTCACCTGGCCTCATTCGGCCTCGCTCAACAAGAGAAGCCCCTGGACACCAGGCCCTGGGCTTCCCGGGCTCCTTCCCAGCCGCCGTCTCCAGCCTCTAAGAGGACAGAACCTTCTGGTGCCTTTGAGGACTCGCCTCTCGTTGCAGGGTGTTCGAGTGTGGGCCGAGCCTCCTGGCCCCCAGGAAGCCTTCCTGGAGCCCTCCAACCCTTGACCGTGACCCCCGCCCCCGAGCTCCAGGCTTGTCTCCTCCCCGCCTCATGGTTTAGACCTGAATTACAGCAGAGAATTTGCAGTCATCTGTGTCGGTGTCAGCTTGCATAGTCAAGGACACGGTGAAGTCAAGGAGGCGTAGACCGTAAAGGGCAGCGTGGGAGGCCCGGATGTCACGTCTCTTTGTGCCCTGCGCTGACCCCCTCACGGCTCCCGTCCTCTGGGAGTCTGCCGCCCTCCTGTGTCTTGTTACCTGCGCTGATTGGAACACGGTGGGTGCTTTGTGAACCCTCGGGGCTGGGTCGTCGGCCTCGCAGGCTGGGCCCCGTGTCCGGTGAGCCCGGAGGCCCACATCGGACGTGGGTTTGAGCCTGACGTGGGATGGGAGGGGGGTTCTCTCTGCTGCCAGCTGTGAGCACCTGTGGGGGGGGGGCACTCCCACCTTTCCTGCCCGCCAGTGGCTCCGAGGGTGAGCCGTGAGCCGGGCAGGGGCAGATCCACGGTCACGTGCAGGAGGGTCTGCGGTTCCCCACCGAAGACGGAGCTCGAAGCCGCATTCCTGGGAGCGCGGGAGAGGCACGCGGTCGTGCTGGGTTCAGGGGTGCCCGGCCACGGCCATCCGGGCGAGCCGGTGCCACAGAGGCCGAGCCACCAAGACAGACGAGCGAAGGCCAATGGAGAGGAACTGGTTATTTCTTGGGGTTTTAGGTGCTGGGACGGGGCTGCAGGCCTGTCCGGTGTTTGGTGTGAACAGGGAGCTAAGTGGAGAGACGATTAAAAAAGCCGACAAAGCACCCGGCTCCGGGTTCTGTTTGTGCGAGGGCGGTGCGTCAGCTTCCAGGAAGTGCCCGGGGTCCGGGGAGAGGGTCGGAAGGGAGAGCGAGCCTCCGCTGAACCCCGGGATTCCGGTGAACCCTGCTCCTGATGCGGGAGGGCGGACTCAAGCGCACCCCCGGTGCTCGGCTCTTGACTTTTCATTACAGCCATAAAGCACGTGCCCGGTCTCCAGCCCCGGGAGTGTGAGGCAGTCACTTATGTATACGTGTGTACACACACACGCACAAGTGTACACACACGTGCACACGCACACATGTATACACGTGCACACACAAATATACATACACGTGCGCACGCACACACATGTATACACATGAACACGTGCGCACACGTATACACGTGCACACACGCAAGTGTACACACACGTGCACACACAAGTATACACACATGTGCGCGTGCACACACACAAGTATACGCGCGCGTGTGCACACCCACCCACCCACACCACTGCTGAAGTCTCAGTGAGGCTGGGGCTCTCCCTGAAGGCTGCTTGTATCCTTCCTGGGCCTGCACTTGACCCGGTGCCCCCTCTGTGCTCCACCCCTCTCGGCTGGGAGCCCCAGGCCAGGCGGCCAGGCAGTGACGGGGTGGCCCTCGGTGTGTCTAGGACTGGGCGGCCCTGGGTGGGGGCTGCTGTGGCCTCCGCCTGTCCTCCAGTCCACACAGTCTGCTTCCTTCGCAGTGACTCACAGGGGCCGGCGGATGCTGTCTATGTCCTGGGGGCCGCTTGGCCGAGAGGCTGCAGTCACTGACGCTCAGTGGCCCTGACCTGTCCTCTGCCTCCTGCCCCAGTGTGAGGACACTCACGTGCACTGGGAGAGAGGAGGTCATCCTGTAGGGAGGCCCAGCGAGGGGCGCGCGCGTGTGTGTGTGTGTGTGTGAGAGAGAGCGAGCGAGCGAGCACCGACTCTCCCAGGCCAGCTCTGCCCCATTAGTGAGCTCCGAGGGATTATCTTTCTGGGGAAGCTGGGTGAGCTGAGCTGCCCTATTTTGCACTTCGCCGGCCAGGCTGGGGCCCCCCCTCACCACGGCCAGCCCCCACTCTTGTGTGGAGTGTCCACAGCCCCCCTCCTCACCGTCCCATCAGGAAGTGACCCTCCCCTCCTCACTGGGGAGAGAGTTGACTTCTCTTCCCCCTGCCCTGCAGGTACCCACACAGCTGGCCTTGGGGTTGGCGGAGCCCAGTCCCCTTGGCTGGTGGCGGCCCCAGCCCGCTGTCCCTACGGCCACACAGTCCTCTCCGCTCCCGTGCGTGTGGTGCACCCAGAGTGCCGCGACCCCGGGCTAGTCCGCTGGCGGTGACAGAGGCTGACTCCCAGCCCGGGGCCCCGCCAGCGAGCCTCTAAGGACAGGCCTGGTGTCAGCTGCTGCTCAGAGCTCTGGGGACATGTCCTGGTGACGGGGGAACGTGGCTCCTGCAGGAACGGCTTCTCGGAGGACGTGGTGATGGTCTCTGGGCAGCGGCGAGGTGACCGGCGGGGCCGTATCCCAGACGCACGTGTCTCAGGGAAGGGGTAAAGGTGCCCATTCGCCCCCCTCGTCCTCCTTGGGACTCAGGGGTGTCTGCATCATGCGTTCCCGGGAGTCCATTACCTTCCGGACCCTCCCACCTGATGTATGGCCTGGCCAACAGCGACACTGGTTGCAGGGACGGGGTAGACGCCGGGACCCCCAAGGGTCACGGGTAAGACTTCCCCTTGCTGTAAGGGCTGGTCACAGGGGCCTGTGGGGGCGGGGGCAGAGCCGCTCAGGGTTACAATGGGCACCTTGCCCCTCGGCCCCTCCCGGCTCCTCCCCATCCTTCACCCCCTCTGCTTCCAGGGCAGCTCTGGCCCCTCCCTTGGGCTGGGACGCGGACCCTGCTCCCTGTGGGCCCCCGCAGCAGAGAACCCCCCCACGACGGACCAAGGCCGTCCATGCTTTCAAATATTAAATCTGTTCAGAATATTAAATAATTTCCTCTTCAGTGATCCCAGTAAATTTAATTAGTGCTGTTCTCCCAATAGAGCTGTCTCTTGGTTTCTGAAACTCAGCTTCATGACGAAGGAGGCGCAGACTCCTGTGCTGGGTGCCGCTGGACTGTCTCCCCCGACGCCCCCTGGCCCGCGGGCTCTTCAGCCGCTGGGTCCCTGCACGAGGTGGGGGTGGCCAGGGGCCTCGGAGCCCCGTCCGTCCTCCGACGCCCGTCCACAAAGCGGGGCCATAGCGCTTACAGGGGGTCTAAGTGGAGTTTGGGTTCCGCGGGCCCTCGTGGGCCGGGAGGTCACTGAAAGCCTGTGGTCTCCCTCCCAGGCTCCCTTGTGTTCTCGCCGGTGGCTCGGGCTAGGGGAAGCCACCTGCCCCGTTTGGAGCCAGGCCTCAAGGCCTGGGTTATTTAGAGTCTCAGAGGCTCAGTTTCCTTATCTGCAAGGTGTGGGCAACAATGCCAACCTCGCAGCATTAGGTTTTGAAGATTGAATGAGAAAATGCATGTTAGGTGCCTCGCACGGAGTAGGAACTCAGTAAATATTACTTATTTTGTTCTCTTATCATGAGTCAGAAGCCTTAGAAATACATATTTTGTTGATGAAAATTCCAGAACTTCAGTTCAGAATAATAACCCTTGGGGCACCTGGGTGGTTCAGTTGGTTAAGCGTCCGACTTTGGCTCAGGTCATGGTCTCACAGTCTGTGGGTTTGAGCCCCACATCGGGCTCTGTGCTGACGGCTCAGAGCCTGGAGCTGCTTCCAATTCTGTGTCTCCCTCTCTCTCTGCCCCTCCCCTGCTCATGCTCTGTTTCTCTCTGACTCTGTCTCAAAAATAAGCATTAAAAAATTAATAAAAAAAAGAATAAGAACCCTGGGTGCGGGCCTTCTGAGAAGAGCGTGAAGGAGGGCTGGGGTGTACCCTGCGATGGGCCGTGAGCCCTGGCAGCACCCCCAGAGCTCCCAGCGGGCGAGGCACCAGCACATGGATTTAAAGCCTGATCTGAAAGGAGCATCGAGAGGCTGGATCCGCAGCACATCACTGGACGTTTCCTCCGGGAGTAAAGAAAGCTGCCCCGCGGACGCTCCTCTGCAGTAATGTTTTGAGTCCGGCTACCGAGCGACAAATAAAAACAACAGCAGCAAAGACGCTTCCCCCCGCTCAGCCTGGTGACGGGTTTGCATCACCATCAGCGCTGTGTCAAAGCCAGCGTGCGAGCTGCGGCGCGCGGCGGGCCGTGCTCCCCCAGGGCGCTCGGTCAGCTTCCTGGGCAGACGCAGGAGACCCTTCCGACCCTGCAGGTGGCTCCGCGCGTTTGTCAGGGATGCTTTCCATCCCCCCTCCTCCTGCAAGCGGGGGCTCCTGCCTCTGTAACATTCCTAATCGAATTGGAAGAACGTTCCTTATGTTTTTCTTGATGACAAAAACAATTCAGGTCCGAGGTAGGAAACAGTATAGACAGTAAAGTTC
Source organism: Cryptoprocta ferox (assembly GCA_028646485.1). Lineage (NCBI taxonomy): Eukaryota > Metazoa > Chordata > Mammalia > Carnivora > Eupleridae > Cryptoprocta > Cryptoprocta ferox. The sequence continues at coordinate 54,501,955 of CM053565.1, read as the reverse complement.
AAGAACAAATAATAAAAAAAAAAAAATCACCCAGTGTCCATTTGCAGAAGGAATCGCGGCCAGCCCTAGCGGGTGAGTCCTTCTAGCCTGTTCTGGAGGGTGAAGGCATGTAATTGGCACTGTATTGCACATTCTGGCTTATAGACCTTTTCATTTGATGGTTTACAAACACTTCGCAGCGACATTCAGTATTCTTCTACAATAGGATTTTTAATGACTGCACTAATTATTTACCGACCCCCTGGAGCTGGACGTTTACCCTGTTCTTTGGTCTTTGATGCCATGAGCTGCAAATATGCCAGCACATAAATCTTTGGAGATAAATCTTTGCGTTTGCTCCTGAATTTCTCTTTAGGGTAAATTCCTACAAGTGGAATTGCTGAGTTAAAGGTTAAACACAATTTGAAAGCTTTTGATCCAAGTGCCAGTCTGCCCTCCAGGAGGATTACCCAGCTTCGGATCCCACCAGCCAGCGCGCGCGCGAGGGTCATTTCCCAGCAGAAGGGCTGGATCCAGTCAGCAGCTTCAGAATCCAGCTGGTGGAAAAAAACGAAGTGTGTTTTTGTTTAGATTCGCATTGCTTTGGTGACTGGTGAGATTAGACACTTTGCCACCCTGGAGTCCTTTTAAAGTCGTCTTTTGTGAGTTGTTGGCTGTGGTCTTGTCCTGCACACGCGTCCCTGTCTTAGGCGTGTACAAATGGCGCTGGAGGGGGCGCCTGGGGGCCTCAGACGGTTGAGCGTCTGACTCTTGATTTCAGCTCCAGGTCATGATCTCATGGTTCATGGGTTTGAGCCCCGCATCGGGCTCTATGCTGACAGTGCGGAGCCCGCTTGCTGCTTGGGATTCTTTCTCTCTCTCTCTCTCTCTTTCTCTGCCCTTACCCTGCTTGCGTGCTCTCTCTCGAAATAAATAAACTAAAAAAAAAAAAAAAAAGAAAGATGGCGTTGGAGGGGAAGGCGGCCATGTTAGCGTGGGAGGAGCACACGTGGAAATGTTCGTGGAGGGCGGCAGGGCCACTCTGTGGCGGAAATTTCTTCACGTTGTTCTCAAAGTGCTCACCACGCGGCATTGTCATTTAGCTGTTCACTCAGCTGCCTCTCCGGCTCATCACCCAGCGCCCGGATGACCGGGTTGAACTCTTTTCGTGCCTGTGCGTCACTACCTGACCCAGAGCTGGGCACTTGGACGGTGCTCGAGGAGGACTCGTTGAGTACGTGAATGAACGAGGAACCGCGTGAGGAGTTTCTTTGGGTACAAGGCAGCTTAGGATTTTGCCCGTTCCTTCAGGCGACACTCTCAGAAGGTCCCCTGAGTGTTGATGGGGTAAGTGGTGAAGCCAAGAAGACCAGAACAGTGTGACACTCCTGTTCAGAAAGCACGGGGGGTGGGGGACTAGAGGGCATCTGCCTCATGGGTACACGGTCTCCTTTTGGGATGGTGGAACTAGATAGGGTGATGGGTGCCCAGCATCGTGAATGTTCTAGATGCTACTGAGCTGGGCACTTTAAAATGATTAATTCTATGTTATGTGAATTTCACCTCAATTAAAAAAAAAGGGACACAGCTGTCCTCACTGGCCTTGCTGCCAGCCACTCCAGCCTGGTGTGCCGTGTGTCCTGACTGCCTGGGACTCTGCTGGCTGCAATGGAGCAGAGCGGGGGACGCACCCGCTGCCGGGCTGCTGTGTCGGCCCTGAGGTCACGGGTCAGCTCTGGCCCCGCCGTCCAGGGCTTCGCATGGACAGACGAGCTGGGTCTGCCAGAGCTGAGCGGAGGGCACTTTTAGGCCAGATGTCAGTATGGGGTCCAAAGCGCTCGGCCGGGGTTGGTAGCCTCAGTCTATCCTTGTCTGGGGCCGCAGAGGTGGGACCCTCCTGGTGGGTGGGATGTGGACGGGGATGGGGGCTGGGACCTGGCCAAGGAAAGGTCACCGTGTTCTTTTTAGGGCTGGGCAGGGGGATATGTCTGCAGGGGGCTTCTAAATGCTCAGAGGCCCCTGTTCTTGGGGACTGGGCGCAGCGGGGACCCTTGGGCAGGGGCAGGCCTGAGAACAAGGTTCTCTCCAGGGAGAAACTGCCCAAGGGGCAGTGGTGAAGCCCAACCTGGAGGGGCCAGGGTTTGGGGGGCCCCAGGTTTGACTTTGAATTCTTTCAGCTTGAGAGCCACACCCTCCCTCCCCGACCACCCCCACCCCAGCCCGGCAGAACTTGGCCGTGGAACTCCTAGAAGCAGGGAGGAGACACAGCCTAGCCAACCGGGGAATGAGGCCGAGAGCTAGCTTGGAAGAGAGTGGACTTCCTGTAGGAGGAGAGGAGGGAAGCAGAGCACCTGGAACAGTAGGTGGCCTACCTCTCCTCCCGCCGCCCCGAGGGTCAGCGTGTCACATAGAACTGTGGGGTCTGTCCCCAACCCGCAGCAGAGGGGAAAGTGGAATCCTGAAGATGGGAATGTCATGTTCCTGTCCCATGGGTGGCGAGGCTGGGCTGGGTCCCCAGGCCCTCTGTCCCCAGCTTTGGGCTGTCCCTCTCTCCAGGGGAGGCCACCTTCTGATTCCTGGGAACTGGCCACGTGGGTTAGGAGCCTCGTAGCTGTGCTTGGTGAGCAGTCCCTGTAGGTGGATATCTCATTTTTGTCACGGGGGACGTCTGTTGTGGGTATCTCGGGGGACCAGCTGTCTTGAAGATGCACGTAGGGGACATGGAGGGGACACTGGTCCAAAGAACCTGGGAGCTCAGGGTCATTTATGGCCACTGCGGGGGACAAAAAGACCCAGCGTGGCAGAGGGAGGGCCCCCTGCACGGGCCCTGCTTGGGGGACCCGCGTGGCCATGCGTGGCGGGGCAGTCAGATGGCGTCCTGGCCATAGGTCTTCTGTTTTGTCCGTAGCACATCAGCGCTCTCCGGCCCAGCCCGTCCTGCAGCTCCGGGCAGAGGCTCCATGCTGGGATGAGGCAGAAACGTGGTTCTAATTAGGGTGGGGACAGGCCTCCAAACAGAGCCTTCTGGAGGTCAGAAAGGACTGTCCGGAGGGAGGTGGCCTAGCTCCAGGAAGTCACCTGGAGACCCAGGCTCTTCTCTGGGGGTCCCCGCCCTTAGGGTGCTGCCTTCACATGCTTGGTCTCAGAGGGCGCCCCTTTGTTTGCGTTCCGGACCTCTCGGGGGGAATCGGGAGGTGAGGGTGGGCTCAGGGGTCTCCCCCTCCCCTTAAGGGCCTGACCCACAAGCTGTAGGTGCCACTTCTTTTTACATCCCATTGGCCCAAACGGAGTCACGTGATCATACCTAGCTGCAAGGGAGGCTGGGAGGTGGTGTCCCTATTGTAGACTGTGGTGAACCAGCTAAATATCGGGGTCCATCATTATGTGACATGAGCACCTTCTGTCGCACGTGGGGAGATGCTTCCTAAGCTCTCCCGGGGGATGGTGATTCTAAGGGACTGCCCGTTTTCGTACTAAATAGGCCCTGGGGGCTGGTCCTCCAGGACCACGAGTTTGAGGATTCCACTGCACTCTTGTTCTAGTCACTGCGGTGAACTGTTTCCCACTAACAGTTGATTAGCTTTTCATTTGCCTGAAGAACCACAAAAACATAAGCAATTTCTAGCCCCCCAAACACCCCTCTGTTCCCCAAAGTTAGCTTCTCTGCTGGTGGTAACGGACGCCCTCTGCCATAACCAGGGGCCACAGCAGCCCCGTCTCTGTGTGTGTGGGCGACAGCAGGCCCCCTGGCCACCTCCCCAGCTCGCTCATAAATTGAGCGCACGTGTCCTTGTGAATGTCCACGGCGGCCTTACCGGTGACGGCGGTGACCCACAGGCTGGAGGTGGCCCAGATGCGCATCCGTAACGGCTAAGCCGGTCGTGGTGCGTCCGGGCAGCGGAGTACCCACCGCTCGGCAGCGGCAGGGAGCGAAGCACGGTCCACGCGGCCGCACACCTGCCTCTCCAGGGCGATGCTCGGCGGAAGAGGCCGGACCAAATAAGAGACCCTGTGCAGAATAAGGGTATTTATGTAAAACACCAGAAAACGCAAAGTGATCTAGA
>CM053565.1:54452461-54497812 GCA_028646485.1 Cryptoprocta ferox | reverse complement strand
GGTGGTGGCGGGGGAGGCGGGGGGGGGGTGGGTAGGAGAGAAGGAGCACAACATGCAGGAGACGGGCTGCCTTCACTGTCTGGATTGTGGGGATGGTGTCACGGGTCCCTCCACACGTCAGAGCTTATCAACTCCACCCTTTCAACCCGTGCGGTTTGCTGTACGGCAGTGACGCTCCGGGGCGGGGGGCGGGCTCTTTCTCCCGGGCGCTCGTCCCGTTCATGAGGCTTGTGATCCAGTCTCCTCCCAGGGCCCCACCGCCTGACCCCATCACCTTGGGGGCTAGGATTCAACCTGTAAACGTGGGGGGACACACGTTTCTTCTACTGCACCGTGTAACCGCTCGGGGTCGGCGCCCGGCCCGTCCTCTTCCCCACGCCGAGGCCCCCATCATGGCCTCTGTCCTTCCCGGAGGGGACTCCCTGGGGCTGGGCGGACACGCCATGCGGGGCCCTGCGCTGGGCATCCAGGCGCCGTGAGCTCTCTGGACACTGTCTGGCGAGTTATCCACTGCCAGTGGGAGGCTCCCCGATCTGCGCTGGCGTTCGAGTGTCTGCGTGCTTCCTTGAGCAGTGGACACCCCTGACTGGACGAGGTCGTGGTTCTGGGGGTTCTGCTCCGGCTCGTGCTGTGGGCCACGGTCTTGGGCTCCAAGTAGTGGGCCGCCTGCCCTTTAACAAAAGGAGGGCAACTCGTGGCCCATCCAGCAGGTGGTGTGCGGAGCAGTGTCCCGGGGCTGCCGGAGCCAAGTCCCGCCAGCCAAGTGGCTTCTCTCAGCGGAAGCAGATCCTGGCCCAGGCGTGGAGGCCAGGGGTCCGGGGAGCAGGGCCCGCGCCCTCCGCAAGCTCAGGAGGGTCTTTCGTTCCCTCTAGTGTCTCTGGAGGCGGCAGCCAGTCCTGGCTTGGGGCTGTCACCCCAGTACCCACCTCGGTGACACATGGTCTTTTGCTCTGTGTCTGTTGTCACGTGATCTCAACACGGATCTGGCCCTGGTCCCCCCTTCTTGTAAGAATGCCAGTCGCACTGGGTTAGGGGCCACCCCGTGTGACCTCATCTTGACTCAATGACATCTGCAAAGACCTGGTATCCAAACAAGGTCACGCTCTGGACTACAGGGGGGTTAGGACTTGGACGGCATCCTGTGGGGCACATCCAGCCCCCAGCAGCGTGTATCCCACTGTACTGTAGGTGAGGGGTACACGCCCACATCCATGAGACCGGGGCACCCAGGTCCTTCATGACCCAGCCACAGGCCTCCCGCGCATCCTGCTCCTGCACGTCCCATGTGAGATCCCGGGAAAGCCCCCATCCCATGTAGTCCTCAGTTTATTCATCTGTAAAAGGGGTGATCAAAGCACCTGCTCAGGGTGTGTTTGTGGGGAGTTAATGAGGTATGATGCTGGGCACAAGGGGAGTGTTAGGAAAATACATCTGAGTGGATCGGGCGATGCCTGTGGAGAAGGCCGAGGGCCCGGCCCAGGGGCATGGGCAGTGCCCCCTTCTGTGAGGAGGGGCTGCCGAGGATTCTGCCAGGAAGAGCAGGCTGTGAGTGGTGTTCGGGGGGCACCCCTGCTTTAGGTATGCAGGAATGCAGGGGCGTGAGCCGAGTGTCTGGGCTGTGGCCAGGGCATGGAGTTGGGAGGACAGGGCACAAAGCACAGAAGGGGTGGCTACTGTAGGGGGGAGATGGGGATACAGTGGGGGAGGGGAGGGAGGAGGGGTACTGGGATCCCCATCCATGGACGGAGAAGCAGGGACGCCCACAAGTGAAGGGAATTCACATGCTGAAGCCCTAACCCCAGCACGTCAGGACGCACCTGTATCCGGAGACAGGGTTACAGTTAGGTTAAAGGCGGTCATGTGGTGGGTGGGCCCTAATCCAGCCGGCCGCCCTCGATTTAGGAGAAGACATCAGGATGCAGACACACACGGAGGGACATGTCTGTGTTGGGAAGAAGATGGTCGTCTACGAGCCCAGGATGGGGGGAAGACATCTGTCTACAAGCCCAGGATGGGATGGGGGGAAGACGTCTGTCTATGAGCCCAGGAGGGGGAACATGGCCGTCTACAAGCCCAGGAGGGGGGAAGACCACCGTCTATGAGCCCAGGAGGGGGAACATGGCCGACTATGAGCCCAGGAGGGGGAACGTGGCCGTCTACGAGCCCAGGAGGGAGGAAGACCACCGTCTATGAGCCCGGGGGCGGGGGAAGACTGCCATCTATGAGCCCAAGAGGGGGAACATGGCCGTCTATGAGCCCAGAAGGGGGGAAGACCACTGTCTATGAGCCTAAGAGGGGGAACATGGCCAACTCTGAGCCCAGGAGGGGGAACATGGCCGTCTACGAGCCCAGGAGTGGGGAAGACCGCCGTCTACAAACTCAGGAGGGGGAACATGACCGTCTATGAGCCCAGGAGGGAGGAAGACCACCATCTGTGAGCTCAGGAGGGGGGAAGACCGCTGTCTATGAGCCCAGGAGGGGGAACATGGCCGACTACGAGCCCAGGATGGGGACCATGGCCGTCTACGAGCCCAGGAGGGAGGAAGACTACCGTCTGTGAGCTCAGGAGGGGGAACATGGCCGACTATGAGCCCAGGATGGGGACCATGGCCGTCTACGAGCCCAGGAGGGGGGAAGACCACCGTCTGTGAGCTCAGGAGGGGGAACATGGCCATCTACGAGCCCAGGAGGGGGACATGGCCGTCTATGAGCCCAGGAGGGAGGAAGACCGCCATCTATGAGACCAGGAGGGGGAACATGGCCATCTACGAGCCTAGGAGGGGGGAAGACCGCCATCTATGAGCCCAGGAGGGTGGAACACAGCCTTCTGTGAGCCCAGGAGGGGGAACACAGCTGTCTACGAGCCCAGGAGGGGAACATGGGCGTCTACGAGCCTAGGAGGGGGGAAGACGTTCGTTTGTGAACCCAGGAGGGGGGAAGACCGCCATCTATGAGCCCAGAAGGGTGGAAGACAGCTGTCTACGAGCCCAGGAGGGGGAACATGACTGTCTAGGAGCCTAGGAGGGAGGAAGACTGCCGTCTACGAGCCCAGAAGGGGGGAAGACTGCCGTCTATGAGCCCAGGAGGGTGGAACACAGCCTTCTGTGAGCCCAGGAGGGGGAACACAGCCGTCTGCGAGCCCGGGAGCGGGGAACACAGCTGTCTACGAGCTCAGGAGGGGAACATGGGCGTCTACGAACCCAGGAGGGGGAACATGGTCGTCTACGAGCCCAGGAGGGGGGAAGACTGCTGTCTACGAGCCCAGTAGGGGGAAGACCGCCGTCTATGAGCCCAGGAAGGGGAAGACCGCCATCTACGAGCCCAGGAGGGGGGAACATGGCCATCTATGAGCCCAGGAGGGAGGCCTCAGAAGAGCCAGCCCTGCTTTGACCTTCGTCCCAGACCTCCAGATGCTGTTGAAGCCGCCAGCCTGTGGTGCTTCACTGCGGTGGCCCTGGGACACAGGTGTGCAGGGCAGGAGTCCGTGTGGGCAGGCTCTGCGTGACAGACGCTCTCCGATGGAGCTGGAGGGGGGCAGCTCCAGCCCTGCCATCTGCCCTCGGAGCCGAGAGTCTGGCTGGTGAGGGTGACCAGTGGCCGCCGCCTCGTTGGTGACGTGATGAGGTCGTGTTTGCACAGAGCCTGGAATGACGCAGTGCCTCGGGTCTCCAGAATGAAGTACACCAGTGAGGCCACAGTGCAAACAGGGTCTTCTGTGGAAGATCTTAAACCAGGGAGAATGAAGTTCAAAGTAAGCATGGAGTCAAAGGCAAGAATGGCTCAGTGTCCTCCTCCCTGTCCCCTGGCTGTGTCCTGTGTCCTGTCTGGTAGGATGAAGATGGGATGGTGGGGGTGTGGGAAGCCATGAGGCAGCAGCGGGCGCCCATGGGAGCCGCATGGCACACGGCCACGCATCCTTTGTACGCACGTGAGCGCTTAATGACTGTGGGGACGTGGGCTGCACTTGGCCTCAAAAGGGTGCTGGGTCGTGTCCCTGCGAAACTGACCCTGACCTGTCTCAGTCACCCGACGATGCCACCCACAGCTGCCACTGAGAAGTTCTTGGAATCATGAGGAAATAAAGCACGTGTCACTTTGTGAGGTGATGGATGTTAGCCTAGCTTGTGGTGGTGACCGCTATATATGAGTCACAGTTTCGTATGTTTACAGCTAACAAGATGTCCTATGTCACTTATACCTCAGTGAAACTGGAAGAAATAAAAGAAATTCATGGAGTAGCAAAGGTCTGAATTTTCCGTGAAGGAATTTGGTATATTCTAAACGTGAAGGATAAAAGCCATCCAGAGCGATTTAGTGAAGCTTTCTTTCTGTGTTAGTTGCTAGCATTTAATAGCTGTGCCCTTAAAAAGTACAGATGTGGACCCCCCCCCCGGCTCCGCGCCCCCCCCCCGGCTCCGCAGCCCCCCCCCGGTTCTGTGGCCCCCCCCAGCTCTGCACCCCCCCCAGCTCTGCGGCCCCCCCCAACGTTTCTTGCTGGCCTCGGGCAGGCTCTTCAATCTGCTTTCAGCCCAGGGATGGTATGAACCGATGGACAGGCTGACGTGTCAGATGACAACCAGATTGGTGGGCACTGGACTAGATTTAACAGGGGTCCCGAAGAAGGCCTCCCATGTTTGGGTGTTTATACAGAGAAACGTGGCAGAAGAAATGGGCTTGAAATGAGGCAGCCCGTCGCAACGACTATGAGGAATGTGTCGCCTCTTTGCCATTCAGCTGCTGTGGGGCTGGATCTGGGTTCCGGCATGTTCTGGGGCCTCCACACACTCGTGCAAAATTCCAGGATGGCAGTTAGGGTGGGGAGGGGTCATTCGAAAAGCGGCTGTGGGACCGCATGTACCTCTGTGCACGTGTGTACCTGTGTGTATGCTTATGTGCATCTCTGTGCACCTGCGTATACATCTGTGTGCACCTGTGGGCATCTGAGTGCTGTGTGTGTGCCTGTGTGCACACCTGTGTGTACCTGTGTGTGCACCTGTGTGTATGCTTGTGTGCACCTGTGTGTACACCTGTGTGTATGCCTGTGTGCACCTGTGTGTACATCTGTGTGCACCTGTGTGTATGCCTGTGCCCACCTGTGTGTACACCTGTGTGCATGTCTGTGTGTACTTGTGTGTATGCCTGTGTGCACCTGTGGGTGCCTGTGTGCACACGTGGGTGCCTGGGGGCATCTTTGTGCATCTGTGTGCACCTGTGTGTATGCCTGTGCCCACTTGTGTGTACACCTGTGTGCACCTGTGTGTACGTCTATGCTCACGTGTGTGTACACTGGTGTGCACACACTGGTGTGTACCTGTGTGTATGCCTGTGCCCACCTGTGTGTACACCTTTGTGCACCTGTGTGCATGTCTTTGTGCACCTGTGGGCGCCTGTGGGCATCTGTGTGCTGTGTGTGCTGGTGTTCATACCTGTGTGCACCTCTATGTACTTGTGGGCATCTGTGTGCACCTGTGGGGATCTATGTGCACACCTGTATACACCTGTAGACACCTGTGTGTACCTGAGGGCATCTGTGTGTGGTGTGTGCCAGTGTGTGCACCTGTGTGTACATCTGTGTGCACTTGTGTGTATGCCTTTGCCTGCCTGTGTGCACCTGTGTACATGTCTGTGGGCACTTGTGTGTATGCCTGTGTGCACCTGTTGGTGCCTATGTGCACACGTGGGTGCCTGGGGGCATCTTTGTGCATCTGTGTGCACCTGTGTGTATGCCTGTGCCCACCTGTGTGTACACCTGTGTGCACCTGTGTGTACACCTGTGTGCATGTGTGTATGTCTATGCTCGTGTGTGTACACTGGTGTGCACACACTGGTGTGTACCTGTGTGTATGCCTGTGCCCACCTGTGTGTACACCTTTGTGCACCTGTGTGCATGTCTTTGTGCAACCTGTGGGCGCCTGTGGGCATCTGTGTGCTGTGTGTGCTGGTGTTCATACCTGTGTGCACCTCTATGTACTTGAGGGCATCTGTGTGCACCTGTGGGGATCTATGTGCACACCTGTATACACCTGTGGACACCTGTGTGTACCTGAGGGCATCTGTGTGTGGTGTGTGCCAGTGTGTGCACCTGTGTGTACACCTGTGTGCATCTGTGTGCACTTGTGTGTATGCCTGTGCCTGCCTGTGTGCACCTGTGTACATGTCTGTGGGCACTTGTGTGTATGCCTGTGTGCACCTGTTGGTGCCTATGTGCACACCTGTGTGTGTACCTGTAGCCACCTGGGGGCATCTGTGTGCTGTGTGTGCTGGTGTTCATACCTGTGTGCACCTCTGTGCACCCATGGGGATCTGTGTGCACCTGTGGGGGATCTGTGTGCACACCTGTATACACCTGTGGGCACCTGTGTGTGCCTGTGTGCACCTGGGGGCATCTGTGTGCGGGGTGCGCCAGTGTGTGCACCTGTGTGTGTGCCTGTGTGCACACCTGTGTGCTGGGCTCGACAGTGTAGAAAGGAGCCATGATCACTCTTCCTGTTCCTCGTCACCCCAGGAGGCCAAGGTGAACCCCCAGCCAGCTAGTGAGCAGGCACGGTGGGTCTGAGGTCAGCGTTGGAAGAACGTTTTCCAGCAGGTGCAGGTCCCCCCCGGGAGGGGGAGTCCTCCCCCCGGGAGGTGGTGCTCAGGCCAAGCTGGGTGACACCCTGTTGGAAGGCGGTAAGTAAGAGAGGTTCCCGCAGAGGGAGGGGCTGGATCAGATGATGGCCGGCGCGTGCCTGCTCCGAAGCTTGAGCCCTTGGACGAAGTGTGTGTCCGAAGGCCCAGCACCTCGGGAGGGGCCTTCCTGGGAAATAGGGTTTTCGAGGACGTGGTTGGTTAAGATGAGTCATGCTGGATTACGTGGGGCCTAAATTCAACGTCACGCCCCTGTAAGAGGGGGCCGCACAGAGGAGGCCACGTGGGGACAGAGGCAGAACTGGTGCTGCTGCCACGAGCCAGGGAGCCCCAAGAGTGGCCAGCAGGGCCCCCGAAGCTGGGAGAGGGCCTGGGGCAGTCTCTCCCCAGAGCCCTGAGAGGTGGCGCGGCCCTGCTGACGCGTTGACTCGGGACCTCTGGCCTCCGGGGCTGTGAGAGAAGACGTTTCTGTGGTCTTAGGCCCCTGATGCTGAGTTCTGGCAGCCCCAGGACACTGACGCCGCTGCCGAGGCCCAGCGTATTCGCCGCGTTCGCCCTCTCCTGCTCTGAGCACCTCAGCATCAAAAACCCTTGTCATTCTTCACGATGCCGTGTTTCCCGCCTTTTTCTTTTAAAAGTCTTCCGTGCGTAGTCAACGTTTCGACACCCACGAGCACTGCGGTGTGATTGCTGTTTGTGCTGTAGCAAGAACGCGTGTGCTTCTCTCTCAGCCTTGGGAGCGCAGAGCCAGACGTGCCCGGGACTTGGGGTTTGCCAGTCCTGGTGCCCTTCACCTCTTGCTGGAGGTGATGAAGAACACGGCGGGGAGGGGGGGTCCGTTAAAATTCAGCTGTTCTGCCTACACCGTGCTACACACGTGGCTCTTGGGAAACATGGAGAATCAGACTGATTTTCCAGTGTGCATCCAGGTGTCTCTCATCCTGTGGACACCCGGCGTCTTCTCTGTCCCCCGGAGAATCCGTCCGTCCAGGCGGATGCGCGCGCCTTCAGCTTAGGCAGCTCGTGCCTTCCCTGCGTTCGTGTCTGCTCAGATTCGGCTGAGCACATCCACACAAAAGGGACAAGAGTGCTACTTCTGTGGAACAAGCTTAGCACAGACCTTCTTCCCACAGGATTGCCTGGGGTTGCCTAGCAATCTGACAGCACTCTGCCTCGGCAGACACACGACTCGGATGGATTTTTCCTATTTTTAATTTGTTTTCGGGGTGGGTATTATTGTGCGATCACAGGCTGGGCTCAGAGATGTGGTGTGGGTCCCACTCGACACGAGTAGGTCTGGGAAGATGGCGGAAGAGCCCGCTGGGCCTCAAACGGACTTGGGCATCTGCTCTAGGAGGGCCCTCGGCTTCAGCCGTCGCCCGGGTTGGGAAAGTTGGGTGGCACCTGGGCACGCGGTGCCCTGTGCCCCTCGCACGGTCCCCAGGCCATCTCGGCTGTCCAGAAGCAGCTGCGCTATCAAGCAGGGCGGAGAGAGAGAAGTATGTGCAGTGCGGACACGGGACCCTGAGCAGTCTGGATCTCCCTCTGACATTTCCCGTCCACGTGGGAGGAGGCATGGCATGATTTGCAAGGGGTTCGCCCTTCTCTCGAGAAGATAAATGTCAGCACTGCAAGCAACTGCGTACTGATACAGAGCGGCACACTCTTAACTAAAATATCAAGCCTGGAAGCGTGTGTGTCACAGTGCAGATACACCTACCTGCTCTCCTACATGTGATGTGGGAGGTGCGGTGGGGGTGGGGGCGGCCCTGCTCCCAGACTCGGAGGCTGGCTTGAGGGTCCAGGGCTGCCCTCAGGTGCCCCGAGAGCCTGGCTGTTCTGAGCCTCAGTTTCCGCAAATGTGATAGGAGGGGACCGCACCAAACGACCTCTAGAGCTGCTTCCTGTTGGAAATTCCATGAAGACATCTGGGACAGGAAGCCGGGGAGGGGGTGAGATGGTGGAGGAAAATAACATGAACTGGAGATGGAGTTTCGGGGAAAGCTGGCATTTTGGGAGAAGTGAGGGAAGCAAACGGGAGGAAGGAGGAGGGAAGAGCAGAAGGGCTTGCTGCTGCGCAGGATGAAGGGGAAGTTTCCAGAAAGGGAGTGGATAGCAGGGCCGCCTGCCTTAAATAAGATCGCGCACACAGAGGGTGGAGCACGGGCTGTTTTGGGGACCCCCATCCCTGGTGGCCCTGGGAGAGGCATTCTGTGGGGTGCTGGGAGCAGGTGGGAACGGTCACTCATAACGGGGAGAGGGTGGCGGGGGCCTCGGGGAGACAGCAGCGCCTCGGGATGGCGATCACAGCGTGGGTGAGACCTGCCCTGCGTTCAGGCTGGTGGGTGAAGGTCCCCGGGGCAGGAAAGACAGGAGAGGAGGAGGCACGAGAGGGCTGGACAGAGAGAGCAGGAGGGGCTCTGGGAGGAAAGGTAGATGGGGGGGAAGTCTGAGCTCTCCCTTCCTAGTGAAAGACGGCGTGGCTGTCCGCCAGGAGTAAGGGGAGGATGGGTCGTGGCTCAGGTGCGCAGGCGGGCAGCTAGCCCAGCTGGCATGGCCGGTGCTGTGGCCTTGCGTGGGATGAGGGCTTCTCCACCAGCTGTGACCAGACGCAAGGGTTAAGTTAGAACTTAGAGCCTCTGACCCCCAGCTTTCACCCTGATTTCGATTTCATGGGGCCTGAGAGAGACAAGCCCCCAGAGCCCTTCAGACTGTAGGCTTTTGCACATCTGCTCCGCATGCAAGAATGGTAGCGGGTTGTTTGCCCCACGGGGGGGCAGTCCCCGCGGGGCGGCCATGGACACAGGCAGGCGTTTCTCCTCGGACTGCAGCCCACACGGAACATCCTGAATAGCCAGCAGTGGTCCGTGAGCCCACGCGGGGGCGGGGAAATGGAAGCACCGTGTGTGTGTGTATGTGTGTGTGTGTGTGTGTGTGACACTAATGCTGGTGTGGGGAGGGGGCGAGGGGAGGTGGAGGAGGGTCCTTCCTAACAAGGAAGTTATCACTGCCTTAAGTAGCCTTATCATTTGCTCCGCGGGATGGAAAGACTAAATGAGGAAGCCCGGTGACACGCTCTGCCAGCACACCAGCTGGTCATCTATGGCTCTAACAAGGTCATGAGTGACTGACAAGGAAAGAGAAGTCCCCTTACATCCTGCTTCCCTCCCACGCTTCCCTGTTGAACCACCATCCACTCCAGTGCACGGTGGACACTCGGAGGAGCCACGGTGTCCTTTCTGCTGTGGCTGCTTCAGGCCGCTAGTCTTGGATGGAGGGTCGGGGAGAAAGAAGACAGGTGTGTGGTTTTGGGGTCACAGTCTGGCCCAGGGCTGACTCCTTTGGGAGCCAGTGAGCCCACTGGCCCTGAAGGCACCTGTTCGAGGAGGCTCTTGGCAAGGCCGCCGAGGGCTCCCCGGGGAGCGGAGGGCCCACCCTGGCTGGGATGCCTGGCAGGCTGGTGGGTGGATAGGCTGGTCTGCGTTGACTGTCGCAGCTCGGCCACCCCCTGTCCCGTTTCTAAGAGGCCGCGTCCGAGGGATGAAAGAACTTTCAGCTTATACAGGCAGAGAGCAGAAGCTGCGTCAGGGCCTGGCCCAGGCAGGTCGGGGACAGGCCAGAGCATGGGCGGGCAACATTCGGAGTTAAAAGGGCAGCATGATGCCAGAGGCATTTTTTAAAATGTTTATTTATTTATTTTGAGGGAGGGAGAGAGAGGGTGCAAGTTGGGGAGGGAGGGAGGGAAAGAGACAGAGGGAATGAACGAGAATCCCAAGCAGGCTCCATGCTGTCAGCACAGAACCTGACATGGGGCTTGAACTCACAAACCTCGAGATCATGGCCTGAGCCGAAATCAAGAGTCGCGCTCTCAACCGACTGAGCCCCCCAGGCACCCCATGAGTCCAGAGGCATTTTGGTGAGGACAGCCCTCCACATGCGAGTGTACTGCCAGGCGGACATGCCACCACCCTGCTCTGACGGCTTCCCTCCGCCATCTTCCTTGTCTCTCCTCCCGTCCACACCCCGCTCTCCCTCTTTACCGGACCCACTGGTTCATCTGCCTTCAGACTTTCCGCCCTCGTTCTGTTGGAGCACACCCTGTAGTAGCCTCCTGAGACACGGAATGAAGGTTTTTGGAATGTTTCGAAACTTTGCACGTGTAAATGTCTTTATTTTAATCTCACATTTGATTGTTAATTGGGCTAAGGAAGGGCTTCTAGGCCAGGAAGGATTTCCCTCTGGCGGAGTGGAGGCCCTGCTCCCTTCTCTGTCTGCGGCCGCTCTGCTCTAGAGACTGTGAAGCCCCTTCTCCTCCAGGTCCTTTTTTATGGGACCTGGAAATGCGTGGGGGTCTCTCTCTGTCCTCAGTGCTTGGCTTTCCATGTTCACAGACCTTCACGTGGGTCAGTTTCCATCCGTGGTGCTAAGAACTTGGAAACTCATTTCTAGGGGAACTTGCCTGGTTTTGTTCTCTAAGTGTCTTCCTTCAGAGAGCGTCCTGCCCCCGGCCGTGGATGCCAGTCTTCTCTGCTGTGTCTGAGGTTATGAGAGCAGCTGTTTCCGATCCTTTCTCCTCACTGTTTCCTCACAGTTGCCCCCTCCCAGCCGCCCTGGGTTATTTGGTGGCTCTTCTCTGAACCGTTTTCCTTAATGTCTGGTAATCCCTGGTGGGGGGCTGGGGGGGTGACTGTCTACTCACATGTCGGGGAGGGGCCTGCAGAGCCCGCCAGATCTCTGAGGACCCGCTGGGCTTGTCCACTGGGGCTCCCCTGGAGGGAGCCTGGTTCGCTGTCTGCTGGGAAACTGCAAGTTTACATTTTAGATTTCCTCTGAAACCTGCAGGAGGAGAAAGGGCCTCTCCTGGCCTTGCCTGCAGGACGGGGTGCTCCGGGGGCCGAGCGGGGCTCTCAGCCTCTGGGGTAGGGGATGCCTCTCTTGCCACAGAGCCCCTGCTTCATTGTCCTCAGGGGACGCCCCTCCATGGTGGCCTGCCATCCGGGGGTCCGGAGCAGACAACCACCAGGGGCCTGGGGGCTTCTTGGACAGATCTCTGCCACCCTTTGCTGCCCTCCCTACCTGTACAGGTGCCTGGCCCCCCCGGGCTCCAGGCTTGTTCCCGCCGCGGGGTTGGGAGGTGGCATGGCGAGGCCAGGCGCTGCTGGCCTGTCTTGTCTCCTCTGCCCACATCGTTCTTGTCATCTTTCCTCCTGCCCTCCAGCTCCCTGGGGGTGGATTTCGACACAGTATCTTTTTTGTAGTTTCAGTGGGGTTTTTAGGCGGTGCGAAATTAGCGGTGCGAAATTAGCTGTGCTCCTCGGAAGTAAATCTTTCGTTTTGTCTCTAATTATTATCGTGAAGGACCAGTCCCAGTTCCTCCTCCCTGTTCTCGCTTAAAAAAACAAAAAACAAAGAGTCTCCAGGTCAGAGGTTTGTAAAATCCTCTTGGATGATATCCCAAGATGGACAGCCTCCGAGGTGCTCCGGATAAGAGGACGTACAGATGGGTCCTGATGCCCTTTTGTGGCCGGATCCCTAGTTTGATGGCAGCCGCAGCGGGAAGGATGAACGCCCTGGGGCTGGTCATGAGGCCAGCCTCGCTGGGGCCTGTCCCGGAGGGGAGGATCCCGGTGTGCGGGTCCCGTGGCCGAAGCCGCCACCGATGCCGGCTTCGGCGCACCCACGAGGGAGCTGAGCACTGGCTGGAGCTTGGGAACCAGATTTGGTGCTGTCTTCAGAGGGCTTTTCTGGAATGATCCAGAAGAGTGGCTAGAAGGAGCCGTGCCTTGCCCGTGGAGGAAGAGGCCTGAGCTGTAAGGACACAGTTGGGTGATGGGGAGTGGCTGGGCCCAGCCACAAGTTGGAGGCCACGGAAGCCCGGGCCACCTGACAGCAGAGGACAGAGAGCCAATTAGGTCTTTTGGGCGGGGATGTGCCATTTAAAATATGGGGGCTGGGGAAGGTTCAATCAACCTAGCAGCTGCCTTGCTGGTAGACAAGGCATTTATCCGGCGTTAGCTGGAGGCCGAGCAGCTCACTGGATCCCCACCGGCCAAGACAGATCAATGCTGCAGACAGGCTGCAGGGCCAGGAATTAAAAGCATTAAGCTCGTAAGTGGACAGTAGCCACTTGTCTTGGACACTGTCTGTCCTCGCCCTGCAGGGAAGGCAGCCGGCCGCTCGGAGCCCCGGGCTTGCAGGAACACGCAGTTCACCTCCCTCCCTTCACTGCCCCTGCGTCTTCTAGGCCCCAGCAAACCCCACATTCCGTGACACGCTTTGGCCTCATACAGAGAAGCAGGACAGTCAGGTACAGGGAGGGACCCCGTGGTTCCAGAAGCAGCGTCCAGAAGTGAAAGCAACCTGGGATGGGCTTTTCATTTGTTTTCAGATGGAGAACGTCTTTGAAGTTACAGCTCCACCCCCCCCCCCAACCCCATGGCGTCCTGGGCACAGCATCTGTTATTTCCTTAGAAACGGGAGCAAGGACCTGCCCCATCCTGTGGGTCTGTTTGGGACAGTCGGGGGCCCTCCTGCCTGCCTTTGGTACTGACCTTCCGGCCCTCCAAGGGTCCCCTCCCGCTGCTTCACAGGATCCCCACTCCTCTGGCCCTGTGCTCCTTCCTGCGTTCCTTCTCCCCTCCCAGCCCCTAAACCAGGGCTCCTTACCTGGGGGTTGGGAGAGAGGGCTGGGGCAGGAGCAGGGACTACCTGCCCTCCTGACTTTAGGCACGTCCTCAGCTGACCTGCGACAGTGATGGCCCCACTTCTTGGAAATGTTTACATAGGTTGGGTTGGCCAGTCTGGACCAACGCCCCAGCATGCCCCTGTGTGGCCCCTCCACACTCTGCATCCAGGGGAAGGCAAGGCAGGGATTTCAGGCCTGTGGGCAAAGAGGAAGAGGAGGCGAGGCAATGCAGAGCAGTGGCACAGGAGTGTGTGTGTGTGTGGGGGGGGGAGAGCATTCTCTCCCGCTGCCTGAGTTCCATTTCTGGGACGCCCCAGTGTTGTCCTTTCTGGGCCACAGCCAGGAAGGTGGGAGGGCAGGGGTCCTCATAGGAGCTGTCTGCCCCCCCCCCCAGCGTGATCGCCTGGAGGGAGGGAGGGGGGAGGGAGAGGGGAGGCGGGGCCTGGGCCGGAGGGCGGCGCTCGCGGGGACCCCGGCAGCTCGGGGCTCTGGGGACCCCAGCGCCTCGCCCACTTCTCCCTCGCCGGGGCTCCGCGGGGCTGGCGCTGCGGGCCGCCGGGACGCGTCGGGCCTCCCCGCCCCGCTGCCGTCCCCGGTCGCGCGGCCGCCCGAGCCCCCTCCCTCGCCGCGCGCTGCGCGCTCCGCCCGAGCCGCCGCCGCCGCCGCCGCCGCCGCCGCCGCGTGCTCCCGCTGTCTCCTCGCTCCAGCCGAGCGAGCCGGAGGAACCGGGGAGAGGGAGAGAGCGAAAGGGGGAGGAGAGAGAGGCGAGAGGGAGAGAGAGGGGGGAGGGAGGGAGGGGACCAGAGAGAGAGAGAGAGAGAGAGAGAGAGAGAGAGGAGGCGGCGGCGAAGAAGAGCGAGTGCGGAGCGCCGAGCCGCGGGGCTGCTCCAGAGCCGGCAGAGCCTCCTCTGATAGCCGCCCCGGCCCCGGCCCCGGCCGCTCGCGTGGTCGGAGGAGACGCCGCCGCCGCCCGAGCCCCAGCCCGGCCCCGCGTGCCCCTCGCCGCCGGCTCGCCGGTGCCCGCGCGGCCCCGGGACGCCGCTGCCCGCTCGGCGGCCGGGATGCAGCCGGGGCATGGCCGCCGGGCCCCCGTCACCTGCCGCGGGGAGCGCTGAGCCCGTGAGTAGCCCGACCCTCGCCGCCCGTGCATCGCCCTGCGGCGGTCATTACCTCCGCGTGGAGAGGGCCGGGGGCGGGGGCGGGGGAGCGGGGCGGAGGGGGGAGCGCGGCCCGGGGAGGGGCGCGGGACCCCGCAGAGGGAGGCGGGGCTGCAGAGCGCGGGGGCCATCCCGAGGGCGCGCGGGGATGGGTGGTGCCCCCAGGGTCAGGGGTCTCCGCGCGCGGGGTCTGGGCTCCCCGCCTCCCTCCCGGGCTGGGGTCAGGACACGTGGCCCCCGCCGGAGGCCGGAGGGGCGGTTTTGTGAATGGGAAGGCCCCGGGGTCGGGCTCCATGGAGACGCAGGGGAGTCCCGCGCGCTGTGTGGTGGCAGCGGCGGCGGTGGTGGTGGTGGCGGCGGCGGCGGCACAATGCCCGGCGCGGGGAACTCCCCAGCGGGGGGAGGCCGAGGCGCGCGGAGATCCCGGCCCGGCGGGGCGCGTCTGGGAAGGCGGCCGGAGCCCGCGTGGGAGCAGGGGTTAGTGACCCCGCGGGGTGCAGTTCTCCTCTCTCCCAGCACCCAGGCCGCGGGAGCCGTGCCCGAGTCCCTGGGTGAGGGGCGGGTGGACGCTTCGCGGGAGGAGTTGACCCAAAGGAGTTGTGGGAAGGAAGGGGCTCCCACGGCTCCCTAAAGAGGACCCGGGCCGCCGCGCCGCGCTGTGCGCGGGGTAGGCGGCGGAGGGGAGGGGTGGGGGCGAGCCGCGCGCAGGGCCCTCCAGGGGGCGGGCGGGGGGCGCTCCCGGCGGAGTCTCCGAGCCAGCCCGAACCGAGCCTGCTTCTCCCCAGCCTCGGCCGTCCCCGGGGGGCCAGCACAGCGCGGCCGGGGAAGCTGGAGCTGGGGCGGCCGGGCATACCCCCGGCCCAAACTTTCTGCCCCGGCGGCTCGGGGGCCAGTGGCGCTCGTCCCTTCGGGAGGGTTGTCTCCATGGCGCGCCGGGCGCGGCCCGGGGCCGAGGTCGCCTCCACTCCCGGCGCGGAGCCTCCTCGGCGTGTACCCCTGCAGTACGTGCGCTGCCAGGGGCCCTCACCCAGTCCGCGAGAGGACCAGGGGGCGGCGTCCGGCGCCGAGGGACGTTGGGACCCCGTCCGTCCCAGAGCGGCCCTGGGATCCAGAGTCTCCCGTGGGGTGGAGGGTGTCCCTGGGAGTCTGGAACTTAGGCCCCGCCAGCGGGCGCGGGGACCCGCAGGGTGGGGAGAAACTCCTCGGTGACAGCTTTCCAGCTTTTCGGAGGGACTAGGTTGATTTTTTAATGGCCACTTTTAAAAAGGACTCCCACGGTGCCGCACTTACTGACGCGCGAAACACCCGGCGGTGGAGGCAAAGGAAGGGGGCCGCGAAGGAGCCATCCCCCAGGAGACACCCCCTCCCCGCTCCCCAGCTAGAGGTGAAGTCGGGCCTCGGCACCGCCAGGTCGCTAATTTCCTGCTGAGACCCCCGCTTGGCTCAGGGACGCCCGGGGCGCGCGCCCGGGAGCCCAGGGCACTTAGCACCAAGCAGGTACCAGGCTAATGGAGTCAGGTCACCCGTAATGAGGTCTTTCAGTCTGAAGACAGCTTTGGTTTTACTGGTCTGCAAAAAATAAGTACATAAATAAATAAAAAATAAATGAAAGTATAAACGTCATGGGAGTACCTGCTCATTAAGTGTGCATAGTGGAGTTGGGCGGATGTCTTAATTAGGCTGCGTTGTTAACGGGGGTATTACGGTAATTAAAGCCAGACCCTCCAGGTGAGTGAAAATGGTGGCGGGAGAGGGAGAAAAGTTGGGCCCCCAGATGAAAGCCGGGTGCTGCGGGTGGGGGGAGCGCCCGGTGGGGGCCTCGTGGCAGCATCAGGGGCGAGGGGCGCCTTCTGAGCACCACTTAGGCGCACCCGCTCCCTCTCCGCCTCCACCAGGGAGCGTGGAGCTGCCTCCGGAGCTGAGGACCGGGGCTGCCACCCCCGTTCCTTCTCAGGGACTGGAGGCCTCCCTGCGTGGGCACCGACCTCCCGCGCACTCCTGGGAGCAACGCTTAACCCCTCGTTCCCCTGCTGGGAGTTTCTGGGAGGTGGGTGAGGTGGGAAACCCTGGGGGTTTAGGGAGCAGAGGGGAAGTGAACGGGGTGCACTCAGGCCTGGGCCTGGTGAGGCAGCTGCGTGTGAGGGGCACGGTTTGCCAGTGGCGTATAGGCTGTTGGCGTTGGAGCTGCTGGGGTTTTCTGGCACGAGGTGCCCATTTCCAGCAGCGATTCCCTTCTGCATAAAAAGATGACTTAAATGATTTCTCTGATCCACCCGCCAGAGGCCTGGGGCTTAGAGAGACCTCCATCCACTCCTGGGCCTTGGGTCGTCTCAGGACGCTGGGAGAAGCTGGGAGTCCAGGAAGTCCCCCCATTCCACTCCCACGCCCCACCCCCCACCCCCGCCTGGCCTCTCAGGCTGTGCGGGGCCTTCGTTGGGAATGCCCCTCGCCCAGTGCCCTCGGACAGGAGCCGCACAGAGCTGGGTGTATTCACAGACCTTCTGCAGGGGCCAGAGGCCGGGCTGGAGGGGAGGCACGGAGGCCTGGGCAGCCCCCTGCTACCTAGGGCGCAGCGGGCATGCAGCGGCGGCAGCACCAAGGACAGGGCCAGGGGCGCGCTGCCTGCGCTCTGCTGGCCGCCTCGGACTTGTCCTGGGGCCGCTGGGGGCGCTGCTGGCGCTCGCCCTTGCCCTGCCAGGGGGAAGGGGAGGCTCCTGAGGCTCGTGCAGAGCCAGGGGCGCCCAGGGCCGGCCAAGAGGCAGATTTAGGAGAGAGGCAGGTGGGAGGACTCCTGGGTGCCATTCCAGAGGGGGCCTTCTGTGGTGTTCCTGCCACTTACTCAACTTGAAGCGTCGCCAGTGGCTTGGGGGAGAGACGAGGAATTACGGAGCTCTGCGGCCAGGGACCGCGGTGGACGTACCCCACCTCTCCTGTACGCGGTGGACGTACCCCACCTCTCCTGTACACGCGTGCTGTTTGGTGCGTGCTGGCGGAGCCGGCGGCGAAGCAATGCACACATGAAGGGAGCTCCTGTCCCACCCAGAAGTGTCGGGGGCGGTGTGTGTGGGGGGCAGTCTAAGGGCCCGGAGGAGCCTGCGGGGGCCGGGGGGCGTCTCAGTGAGCATGCGGTGACAGTGCCGAGCTCGAAACCGAAATGTTATTTTTCAGCGGCTGCCATGCGGGGCTCACCTCCTCCAGCCCGTCCCCCAGCCCTGCTGTTGGCGTGCCTGCAATTTGTGGTCAGTCATCCCTCTGTATTTATTTATTTCCACACTCCTTCTTGATACTCTGTTATAAAGACAAATGGAACCTGACACACAGCTGACATTTGGTGAGGAATTTTTTATTTTTAAACAAGCGAAGGGGAAAAACCATCTTGAAACTTTCCCTCTTGAACAGAGAGGCTCCTTCCCGGGCTCCTGCCTCTCCCTAAATCCCTGTTCCTCCGCACAGGGTGCCGGCTTTACGAACACGTTCCATTTGCACCTCCGTCTTTCTGAGTAGCTGCAGTATCTCCCCACGTTCTTTCACGAAGCAGCACACTATTTTCACAGCTGCACGAAACACGCAGGCAACCGAAACATCTTATTTTCCGCAGCCTCTCTGAAGTCGGTTTCTCTCTCAACCATCGCTGTCTCTTTTATTTATAACATTCTGCTTCCATCCCCCCCCGCCCCGTTCTTTCCTCGCTGTCTGTCTCTCCTCCCCTTTCCAGGTTTTATTCTCCCCCCTCCCCCCCGTACTTTCTGAGTGGGTCAGGCATTTGTACGGGAGTTTCTCCTGGAATTACCTGTGACAGTTGAGGACAGCTTTCAGTTAGCCGCTGGGTGGTCGTAACAATGGAGTCCGCGGTGGGGTCTGCTCTTTGTGGGGGGCCTGCAGACGGAAGGAGGAGCATCTTCACTTAAATACTCACGATGGCAACTGCTTTGGCTGATAAAATAGACCTTTCTGAGTGCCGCGCATCACGTGAGTTACTTTGCTGCAACAGCTTCTCCAACACATGAGCCGCCACCAAATCATGCCCTAGGAGGTGACTTGAGATAATAAAGAACATAAAATGTGTTACTTTATTTGAAAGTGTTTCCTTTAATAAGGAAAGGGGGGGGGAGGAAAGAAGCTCAGCGGACCAATTGCATTTTGGAAAGCGTTGCTGGTCTGGGTGCTGTCACTCAGGAGCAGCGTGGGCCACCACGAGGGACGAGGGACGGTGAGCCAGCAGGGTCCTCTGGGCATCGGAAGGACTGTCAATTTTTGTTTTATTATTTTATTTTATTTTGTTTTACTTTATTTTATTTTATTCTTTGTTTATTTATTTGAGGTGGGGCACGAGCAGGGGAGAGGCAGAGAGAGAGGGAGACACAGAATCGGAAGCAGGCTCCAGGCTCCGAGCTGTCAGCACAGAGCCCGACGCGGGGCTCAAACCCACAAACCATGAGATCTTGACCTGAGCCGAAGTCGGACGGTTCACCGACTGAGCCACCGGGCGCCCCCGATTTTATTTTAGGTTAGGGGCCGAAAGACGTGTTCCACTGTGTGACAGGAGCATCTTTCTCTGAATCTCGTCTCCACTGTTGTGTGGCTCGGGCCTGGTGCCTGCTGATCTCCCCTGGGAGGCGGGTGGTTTGTAACTTGTAGGGGTCAACTTCGTGTTCAGGTGGGGAGGGGTCTTAGAGGCTGTGGTGTTTTCTGAGGGTCAAGAGCAGAGCCACTCTTGTTGCAAGATTTGTTTTTTAAGGTTTCATATGTAAAGACAGAGCATATTCTCAGCAGGGAACAAAAGGAGGGAGGATATATGTGTTTTTAGCACCTACTGATTCGGTTAGTGGCTGCCCTGAGATCTTCCTCCCAAGGTTCTAGGAGGAGAGAGGCAGGGCGGAGTGACTGCACCGTGGCGCGCCTTGCCGGGCTCCTTGTCAGATCCACCCCCGGTCACCAGTGCTGTGTGTGCAGGTGTCCGCCAGGCGTCCGCCGAGCGCTGGGGGAGTGAGCCAGCCCTTCGGGGCCAGTGTACGCTGGACTGTGACTGGGAACCAGGAGGAGAGGCAGGTGCTCAGGGATGTCTATTTACCCTTTTAGGATACAGCCCCACTCGCAGGTGAGGGAACTGCCTGGGGACAGACACCGGCCACCAGCCAGACCCTGCGCAGTTACATCAAGTGCCTTCTGGGGGGCCAGACAGATGGTAACTCGTATCTTTGGCACCTGAGAGAGGAGAATCTGTGTGCCTTGATTTCTCTGAGACCTCTCGCTTTCACTTCAACATTCTCCTTCCACCAAAACAAATAAGCAGAAAGTAACGCAGTCCCCTCCAAAAGATCCCCTCTCACCGGGGCGCCAGTGCAGTTGTGTGGGCAGTGCACTGCACAAGCCTAGGGCACTTTTGGAGCTCTCCCTGTGAATGGCTGGAGCACTGTGGCCCAGCTCACCAACGTCTTCTTGTCTGTGACACCAAATGAGACTGAGGGATGACGATGACAGGGAGGGTGGCCCTCTGAGGCTGGGGCACTTCCCCTGACCCCCTTGCAATTTGCGTCTTTGGGCTGCAGGTGACTGGTGATTCCTGGGTTCGGTATCATGTCTCGGGATAGTTTTCCTTTTAGGCCAGGATCCCGGGAGCACAGAGAAGCACGTTGTTCTCAGCACTGAAGTCTCCGTGTGTAAAAACAGGAGCCTCTGTGAAAAGCCAAAGAACATGCAATTTTCTTGTATTAAAAAGATGGATCCAACGGGGGATTTAAAGAGGAACAAACATCCAGGTACAGTTAGAAATAGTTTGGGGCTCCTGGGTGTCTTAGTTAAGAGTCTGACTTTGGCTCAGGTCATGATCTCACGGTTCGTGAGTTTGAACCCTGCATCGGGCTCTGTGCTGTCAGCACAGAACCTGCTTCAGATCTTCTGTCCTCCACTCCCCGCCCCTCCCCTGCTGGTTCTCTCTCTCTCTCTCTCTCTCTCTCTCTCTCTCAAAATAATTTCTCACTGGGGCGCCTGGGTGGCTCAGTCGGTTAAGCATCGGACTTCGGCTCAGGTCGTGATCTCGCGGTTCATGAGTTTGAGCCCCGCGTCGGGCTCCGTGCTGACAGTGTGGAGCCTGCATCGATTCCCTCTCTCCTTCTCTCTCTGCCCCTCCCCTGCTCACTCTCTCTCCCTCAAAATAAATAAGTGAACATTAAAAAAGTAATTCCTCGGGGCACCTCAGTGGCTCAGCCGGTCGAGTGTCCGACTCTTGATCTCGGCTCAGCTCATGATCTCATGTTTCATGGGATCAAGCCCCGCATCAGGCTCTGTGCTGGCAGCGTGGAGCCCGCTTGGGACTCTCTCCCTCTCTCTCTGCCCCTTCTCCTGCTTGTGCGCATGCTTTCACTCTCTCAAAATAAATAAAAACCAATGCTTAAAAAAATAATTTCTTGCTAAACTAATAGTTTAAAATCCTTACTGACCATAAATTAGAGGTCTCTCTACTGGATTAAGCAGAAACTCCTACATCTTCTGGAAGCTTTCTTTCAGGGTTTGGGTACAGGGCAGTGCTCCCCGGTCTGTACGTAGGAGTTGCTGGGCACCTTAAAATCGGGGCTCCTGCTGGTGACCTCTCCCCCGCCCCACAGTTTTGTTTTCTGTTGGCAAGAGGGGTTTTGTGGCCCCCCGTTTGCGGCGGGAGGGGTGAAGATGCTTTTCCAGTGGTTCACGTGAGATGGCCGCACACACCGTGTTTCCCTGTTTCCCGTTGCCTTGGGACCCAAGGAGAACAAGGAAGACCAGGATGCGTCTGTTCTGGCTCCTGGTGGGCTCCGCCAGCGCCTGCGGACTCCTGCTCACGGCCTTGCCTCTCCCTGGGGGTCCAGTCTGAACCCTCGCTTCGTCTCCTCGTTAACAGGGACTCCCTGAGACTGGATATCACTGCCTTCCTCCCATCAGCTCCCAGGACACACGCATTTAGATGCACATTTAGATCCGGCGTAACTTCTCAACAAGGCTCGTTATCTTTCTGGAGGCCTTGCTGGAGGCAGCGGCACTGCTGGTCAGCGCAAGCGCCTGCGGGGCCGGCGTGGGGGGGGGGTGGGCAGCGTGCAGAAGCAGCGTGGGGTGGGTTGCTGACCGCAGCGTGCTCTGGGGAGGGAATCCGGACTTCTCCACCCTGTGGATGGGGCAAGTCCTCAGACCTGCAGCTGAGCAGCAGGGAGGTGACACGTGTAACGAGCCGGCACTTAGTAGGCACACAGGAGCTGGTGGTGAGCGCGGGCCTTCTCTGGTGCCACCCGCCTGCTACAGGAGTGAGCGTCTTGTCCGAGTGAAGGACGTGGACTCTGCACTGTTCACTGTGGCCACGAGGAGATGACATGGCTTTAAAATGGCTCCAGGTAGAGTTGCAGGTGCCTAGAAGGAAATGAGACCTCGGCGTCCCTCTGTTGCATTTCTTGCTTGGGTGGCCAGGAGGGGCCCCCAGGAGGAGCCGGGCGGCTCATGTTCTCGGAGGCAGGCCAGGCGGAGGGACATGAGTGAGGTCCTGTCGGTGGGGCTGTGGACCCAGGGGTCACCCTCCCAGGGGGCACTGGGAGAGGGGAGGCTCTTGCCTGCTGGTGGTGTTTGCCTCACTGGGCAGCCCCCTCCCCGGGGGGAGGGCAATCTCAAGTACCATAGTTGGGGGTTGCTGCCCCTGGGCTCTTTGCTTGTGCAAGAGTGGCCTTGGATTCTAAGAGTGGGGGCCTAGGTCACTGCCAGCCGGGTTTTCCATGGGGGGTGCGGAGGAAGAAGAATCTTGACCTCCGCGCCGCCACCACCCTTCCCAGACCCCTCTGAGCCTGTCGATTGCCACCATGGCCTTACTCTCAGACACAGAGATTCTGTCCCACGTCTGCGTTCAGTATGGAGAGGCGTGGAAACCAGAACGTGGTTTTTTGCAGAAACCATTAGCAGTAAACATGAGGAGTGTTCGTCTCTCCGGAATCTTGGCTCTTCCTCATCGAAGGGACCCCAGCGGTGCCGTCAGGAGCCAGGGCCCATGGGGCCGCTTGCCTGGGCTTCCTGCAGACCGGGGACGGGGCTGCGGCTCACCGACTTCCCCGCTGCGCTCCCGGAGCTGCTCATAATGGACTTGATGGCACTCGCTGCCTGCCCCGTAGGGGTGCCATCCGCGGGCACATTAGTCAAGTGTTTTGGAATCTTAGCAGAAAAGAGAAGGGCTGGGGAAAACTCACAAGGTGAGAATTATTATTTTCGGTGCTGTAATATTCCAAGCGGCACTCGCAGAGAGCCGGCGCCCCGGCGAGTGTTCCCGTGAGTCTGCTCGCTGGCCAGAGGGAGGGACGCCGAAGCTGGAGGACGACCCGACCTTTGTCTGGTGGGGAGCCCGTTAACCCTGGTCCTCACTGCGAAAGCCCTTCTGCAAGGTGTCTGGGACGACTTTCCTGCGTGACTGGGGGCGAGCGCACTTTCTTTCCCACCGCAGACCTCTCTCAGGACAATTAGGAACACCCGCAGAGTCCTTATTCTTTGGGCTCTTCCAGCGTCCCTTGGCCATGGCTGGGATCTTTCTACAAGTTTTCCCTCGAGTGGGAAAGTACGTGTCTGACTGTATACGGGCGTTGCCGGTGTTTCAGTGGCTAGCATTTGCTTCCCTGACTTGTCCGTGCTGAAGCATGTAAGACGAATGTTGTGAGGGTGCCCCCCACCCCCGACTTGGGTTGAAATCTCATTTTCAATGTAGAAGTGTCTGCACAGAACAGATGGGTCCAAATAAAACCAGGTCATTGGCCACAGTATCTGTATTTACGTGTTAGAAATGCAGCACGTGGTCTCTGCCCCCCACCCCATGTTTTTCTTTCTTGGCCGTGTGTGGACACGGAGACCAATTAAGGAAGGCTCCCCCCCACCCATATCCCCTTCCCATCGTGGACACGAGAATATGTTTTGCTCAGATCCTAAGACGAAAACTCACAAGACCAGACTTGGAAAATTTGGGCCCCCGAGGGTAATTTTTCCGAAAGTACTAAGCGCTAGGAAATGAGGGCTGTAAGGGAAGTCTTTAGGTAATAATCGTAAATGTGACGTGCGCTACCTCGAAGTGCTTTAATGTACACTGAAATTACAGAAAAATTTAGTCCGCTGGAAGGGGAAGGAGGTGTGCTTTGGGGCCCATGTCAGGTCTTGTCCCCGTGTTGTCTCTGGGGCTCTGAGCCTGTGGCCTGTCCCCCACCCCCGTCTCTTATGGGGAGGCCCCCGTGCCCCCGGCTGGGGTGACTTGCACACACACAGCGGATGGGATGGAGAAATAGAATTCCCTCCCAGTGGCTTCCTTTCAGGGCCGTGCTGTTTTCCAGCAGAGTGTGACTGCCGAGACTTCCCCAGTGTTTGGCTTGGTTTATTGGAGTCGGGCTGCCTGAGAGCTGGGGCCGGAGGGCGTGGCCCAGGGCACCCCCACGCACACTGCACCTCGTGGCTGCAGTGGTGAATCTTCTGCAGTGGCCCCCCCCCTCCGTTGGAGCAGGCAGAGCACGTGGCCATCCCTCTCCCCCTGCCTGGCCCCATAGCCTCTTTCTCTTCCTCCTGCTCCCCTGCCCCCTGCCCCCCTCCACCTTCAGGGCTAGCAGGCTTCTCCAGCAGGATGAGGAGGGGGGACTGGCAATGGCAGGTCAAGCGGCGCTGAGCTCAGAGCAGCCGTGAGGAAAGATTTACGGTTCCTCCCTGCCCTGCTGGATGGACAATTAAAGCCATGCACGGCTGGAGGAGAGCCGTGTCGTGAAGAGTCAGGACGGTCAGAATAAATCAGTCACCTCCAGTTAGGTGGCTGGGCTGGGCTGCTTCCTGGGGCCTTCTCGGTGGGAGCCCCCTCGGGTGTGGGTTTGAAGGCTCCAGAATGGGCCGTTGAAGGATCTGACATGCTCTGAGCGTCATAGGAATTAGGTCCTGAAGACCCCAGGGGCCTCCTCGCAGGTGGGGGGTGTGCCCTAGGGCCCTAGGGGCTGATTCTGGGTGGCACACTTGCAGGGTGTTTGTCCCCTTAAGCACCCGCGAGAGCCACGGACTAGAATATTCCATCAGAGTAGCGGACGCCAGCCTGACGGTAGAGTGCATGCGTGTGCGTGTGCATTGCAGGTGTGTGCACGGATGCATGTGAGCACGCACGTGTTGTATGTACCCGCCTCGTGGATGCCGGCAGGCTCCTCCCGTCTTTCAGCCCACGCGGCCCCCTGCCAGGCTGCCAGGCCCGGGCGTGGGGTGCCGGCCAAGCCCAGTGGCCATCCTTCTTCATTTGTTCTGTGTCGTATTGAAAGAAGACTTGGAGACTCGGGCAGTTTCCTCAAGGAAACTCCGTCTTGGTGGAAATGAGGTGCCAAGGGCTGCTCGGCCCTCCTGCTGGCTCATTGATGATGCGATCCCGCGTGGGAGCCCTGTCGTTCCTCGAAACGCTCTTTATTTTGTGCTTTCCCGTCCTCTCCGCCCGCGCACCCCCACCTCCCCACCGGGGTCTGCTTCCCACGCCGGCACCCCAGCCGCTCGGGCATCGGCGGGTACGGGCCAGCCAGCGCGCCGGGCCTGCCATGAACTCGGATGCTACAATTACGTGCCCGAGATGCTGCCAGGGCCATTTAGGGCTTTTCTGCCTTAAAAAAAATTCTCCTTTTTTTCAGAGCCGTGTGCCCAGCCCGTCGGCCCCACGGCCGTGCCATGGAGCCTTGCAGTGGCCGTCAGGAGCCCTTCAACACCCCGTGCCCTGGGCGGGGCCCCACCTTCGTTCTGCTCTGCGGGGCCGCGCGTGCAATCAGGGCGGCTGCTTGGGGGGGGTGGCACCATCCCCCGCCCTGACTTACTGTGTGGGCACGGCCGCGCGGGGGCCCTGAACCAGCGGAGGTGTGCGTGCGTGTGCAGATGTGACACATGGGGACATCCCTTGGCGTCGAAAGCCTGCTCCCGTTGGCTTCGTGGAGGACGGCTGGTGCCCAGGGCAGCGGTTCCCATCTGCCCCTAGTGAGGCTGGCTGGGCCCGCGGAGGGCGCCTGGCGTGTCCGAGTGCGGGCGGGGATACGCTTTTTCGGGAATGGAGTTGACACGCAGGCACCCTGGCCGTGTGTGCACGCGTGTGCATGCGTGTGTGTGGATTGCGCGCGGGGGGTTGGGATCTTGCGCCCGTGGCCCGGCCCTCTCCCCCCATTGGGAGATGTGTGAATGGTATCCTGGGGCCCGACAGGAACTCAGAGGGACCGGATGGCTAATGTCAAGACTCTCAGGGAGGGGCAGGTGCCGGCGGCGGGGGCATTGCAATACACAAGGGAGGCGCGCTGGCTGAAGGTCACCCCGCCCCGAGGACAGAACCCACTGACTGGTGGCAGTGGCGCTCGGCTGTGACACGTGCTTTCCCCTCGGCAGGTAATTAAACGTCTGGAGGCTGCTGCCTTGGACACTTACCAAAACACTCAAACAAGTGTTACTCGAGGACCTTGTTATCTTGAAAAAGAAGGAAAGACCCCCCCCCCCCGCCCCTGCCACCAAATAACAACCAACAACTCACAAACTTATTTTTTTTAACTTCCCCAAAGTTGCCATGGTTACCTGCATGCGTGGTTCCCAGTCTCCCGCTCTAAGTGGATCGGCTCAGAGCACGCATCTAACCCTCTGCGGGGCCTCCGTGTGTGCTCCCCCAGCTCAGGAGCCCGTCTGTGCCCCGGGATGGAGGGAAGGAGCTGGGACGCTGGGGAGATTTTCCGAGACCACAGAATGTGGTATTCTCATGTAGCGCTTCGGAGCTACTGGAGACAGAATTTGTCTCCCACGCTAAAATAATTATAGCTATAGCTAGGAGAACAGAGAATACATCATTCCAGGTCCTTAACAGCGAGGAGTGCGTGTGTGTGTGTGTGTGTGTGTGTGTGTGTACGCGTGTGCGCGCTCCGGCCCCTGCGTGGGCTCTGGCTTCTTCGAGGAGCACACACGTGTGCCCGGCCGTGCGTGTAAGGGGGGCAGCCATAACCGGAAGCACCCCCACACCTGTTGCCTGGACAGCACCTGCCCGGTGGTGAATTTCCGCAGGGGATTTTGGGGGAGAACCGACGGGGAAGGGGGGAAAGGGTGGATCGAAGTGGGGGAAAGAGCCCAGGCCTAGCTTCCTTCCGGCCAGACACCTGGGTGCCCGTCCGAGAGCAGGGCCCTCAGCGTGGGGAGAGGCACCACTCTGCTACCTGCCGGCCCAGGCCGTGTGACCGGAGCACCAGCAAAAGAGGAAAGAGACCAGGCCGTAGGTGAACTGTTGGCCCTGACATCGCGCCCCTTGGGGTCTGGCGGCTTTTCTCTCCTGAGATGGATGAAATGGCCATCTGCTCGTGGGCCGGGGGCCCCGAGGCCCCAGCGACCCTGCGGGGCGCCTGCTCCCTGCCCCCCCATGTTCTCCCAAGAAGGCAGGAGGCCGCGGGGTTGTCTCTCGACGCGTAAGAGTGGATGTGGGGGCTGAGACGGGGCAGTAAAGCCTGGGTGTTGGGGGTTGTGGGGACCGATGGGGGCCCTGGTGCTGGGCCACACGGCTAAAGCTTAGCACTGGGGACCCCCGGGGGCTCATTTTCAGCTGTGTCTCTGGTTTCCTTGCCTTCAGCCTGGCAGAGAGCGGGAAGTGCAAGTGCTCTGCAAGTGCACAGGAGGGCGGCGCCCCTCTCCCCTCATTCCAGTGGCTCCCTGTGTCCCTTGGGTGTGGCTGGGCCGGCGTGGCCCCTTGCAGAAGCTGACTCCCCACTTTGTGCCGGCCTCACCTTTCCACCGGCGGGAGGCGGTCTCAGACTCCGGCATCGCATGTTTGGCCAAGTTGTGAGCTGCGGTTTAAGGGCAGATGTGCTCTGGGGTGGAGTGAGGCCAGGAGCCCTGGGGTCTCCTCACAAAGTCCTCACATATGCGTGGCTGGAGTGGTGCGCCGAGGCCGGGGGTGACCCCCGTTTGTCCTGGAGCCTCCGAGGAGCTGTTTGGCTGGTCAGGTAGATGGTGAAGGCAAATGGGGAGGTTCTAGATCCTTCCATGAGCCCAGGGCAGAGCAGCACATGCTGCCGTATCCAGGGTGGGTGAGCGTTTGGGACGCTCACCTGCTTGTGCGTGGCAGACACGAAGAGCTACCCTCCTCGCCCCTCCTCGCCCCTCCTCGCGGCTCCCTGCGCCCCGGCCCTCATGACACGTGTCTGGGAGTCGTAACTGGCACTGATGAAGAGTGAGAAGTGACAGATCCCTGTACGTGTTTGCACATCTGTCTCCCATATTAGATCGTAAATGCTTCGAAGGCAGGGGCCCCGTTTTCCGCAAAGCCCACGGGACGGCTGTCTACCCACGCCAGTTTTCAGTCCGTGCCTGTGGGCATTCTGACAGCTGGCAGGGCTGGGCCGGGAGCCCTGCGAGCCCTCCGTCCCGGCCGGGCCGGCTGGCGAGGGGCCCAGGAGGGGGTCTGTGCTCTGTGCTTGTCACTACTGGCCCTGCGGAGTCTTGCTGGAGTGGGAAGCGATGCAGGAGGCTGGGGCCCCACTCTGTGCCTGGTGGGGGTGCCTGGGGGGGTAGTGGGGGGCACCGAGTGGACCTGCTCCCAGAGGGACGTGCTGACCATAGGAAAGCTCCTGAGGCTCCTGGCCTGCAGAGGCCTGGAGAGGAAGTGGACCCTGGTACTGCCCCTGGGTTGGGAGGAGAGAAGCGGTGTCCTGGGGTTGAGCCGCGCATCCAGCCGTATCAGCTTCCTTCCCGTGAGCCGGGAGTGAACCTTGGACTGTGTGCCACTGCCTCCCCAGAACCGGGTCGGCTGCCAAAGAGAGCAGAATGCCTCCGAAAGGGGCGGGGGTGCTCAGATGTGCCTTCAAGCTGCCCCTCTTTGCTGGGCTGGGAGTGAGGAATAGATGTAAGGGAGGGAAAATTCCTAGGAACATGCTGGACTGTTCTAGAAGATGGCAGGCTATTCTGGAAGGCAGCCTGCGACTCCTCTAGGTGCGTGACCCTGGGGCTGGCTGTGTCCTTTGGAGGGCAGTGGAGCCATCCACAGGGCCGTCAGCTCGTGATTATCGATGGTAATGGAAAACAGAAGTGCAATGGATAATTCAAGATGGCAGACAAATCAATATTATTTATATTTAGCTTGTGAATATGCTGTGTATTTCTCTGCTGGCAGATTGGTCTTCACAATTATATTTTGCAGAATCCAAGAATCTGCTGTCCGGGGGCCAAGGGCTGCCACCTTGCTCCCCGCTAGGAGGGCTGTGGGAACACACAAGGACCCCGTGTGACTTGGCGGCCAGCGCAGAGTGACGTGGCAGCCCGTCCCGCCCAGTACCACCTTCTCCCCGCTGCACAGTGGTCACGCCTCCCTCCCAGGCCCCCCACTGCTAACAGACCCCCGCAGGAGGGGGTGGGCTGCGCAGAACGTTGGGTTTTAGGCATCTGTAGACGAGTGTGGAAGGCTGTATCCACAGCCTGTCGCAGCTGGGACAGTGGAACAGTCCGTGTAACACGAGTGTGTGCACCTGCCCTGTCTTCATCTTGTCCACACACTTGCAGGGTGGGTGGCTGGGGCCTTGGGACGGGAGACTCGGTGAGGCCAGCAGGCCTCTGTGCAGGTGGAGGGCTGATCTAGGAGCCCCCTGGTCTGTGCCCTGGACCGTGCAGTACATCCCACATCCTCCGAGGGGCCTGGAAGGCTGTGCGGCCCCCACCCCCACGTCAAGACCTTTGATTTCTTTTTTAATTAAAAAAATTTTTTTAATGAGAGACAGGGCAGGAGCGGAGGCGGGGCAGAGAGAGAAGGAGACACAGAATTCCAAGCAGGCTCCGAGCTGTCGGCACAGAGCCCGATGCGGGGCTCAAACCCACGAATTGTGAGATCATAACCTGAGCTGAAGTCGGACGCTCGACCGACTGAGCCACTCAGGAGCCCGAGACCTTTGATTTCGAAGGTGCCTTACATTAGACATTGTATCGATTTCAAGTTTATATTTAAAGCATTGGCGGTGCACAGATTGCCCTCCCAGAAGAGCACTGTGGGGTCACGCGGGTGCAGGGACAAGAGCAGGGGCCGGGAGACATGTCTCCTCAACACCCGGGGCCCCCGGGGTGGTCTGGGCGCTTGCTCTGCCTGTCCGGGCTCCCGTGCTGTTTTGATTACATGCCCCACATGACTGACCGGCTTCCCAGGATGACATGCGGGGCGGCCCACGGCTCTTTGAGACGGGCTGGTTGATGATGAGGAAAACAGGCTTCCAGAGAACATCTTGGGATCTGGAGATAATGGTCTATGTCGTTCTCTGTCCTTGTGCAGCTCCCCCCGCCTCCTCCCTCCCCCCCTCCCCCCCGCCAGCTCCACATGCAGTGGCTTCTAGAATGAAGGCCTTGCTCCTGGACTCACACCCTCAGTCTCAGAAGGGCCCCCCAGGCTTTAGGAGCACTCTGGCGCACGTCAGCTGTTAGCTCTTGGATTCAGTGTCACGCAGGGGAGGAAAGGGGCACAGGCGCTCCTGTCCCTGGCACATAGTAGGTGCTTCATACACATTGCAAGGGTGTACTGGCGGGGGGCCGTGCTTCTGTCCGGAGAATGCAGGTGGAAATGAGCTTCGCGTCCCTCTGCAGCATCTCTCCCTCCAAAGCCCCAAACCTGGAAACTCCCAGCTCAGGAGGGAGGGAGTTTGATTGACGGGTGCCCAGGTGTCCAGACCCACCCGCGGGCCTCTCCTCCGAGTGGGTTTGGGCTCTGTCCTGGAGCCTGCTGGCCCCGTCCTTCTATTTCCTCTGCTGGCCCTCAGGACCGGAGCAGCCTGGCAGGAGACCACGTGCTGGGCCACAGCAGATGACCGTCTGTCCGGGGCGGAGCCTGGACCCCTGCCCGGCGCGGTGGGGGGGGTCCTGTCGCCGCCCCCTCCTCCTCTTGTCATTTACAAACCAAGACACAAAAATAACGCTCGCGCTGGTAGGAGACACAGCCGTATCGCAGAGTTATCTAAAGCAGCCAGGCCGCTCTGGTTCCCAGAAATTAGGTTATTTTAGAATCCCATCAAATTAAGGGAGGATTCCGTCTGCCTGCCCCTTCCTCTTTCTGACCCTCTCTCTTCCCGCCCACCCCTCCCGGCCGATGAAAGATTTTCCGGTGGTGTCAAGGAAATGTGACCTGGTTCTGTAATAAAGAGGAGGCTTATTAGAATTAAGGCCTAACAGCGTTAAAAAGCAATCTTTGCAAGATTGAGGCCACGGGGGAATTGTAAATTCTCGGCAAAGACCTCATTGAAGGATTGGAATAAAAACTTGACATGCGTGTGCGGGCATGCACACACGAAGGCATCCTCGAAAAACAAAAGAAGCTTAGTT
The DNA here is from genome assembly GCA_028646485.1 of Cryptoprocta ferox. Classification (NCBI taxonomy): domain Eukaryota; kingdom Metazoa; phylum Chordata; class Mammalia; order Carnivora; family Eupleridae; genus Cryptoprocta; species Cryptoprocta ferox. The sequence goes on along the minus strand of CM053565.1, from coordinate 54,467,041 downwards.
AAAAAAAAAAAAAGCCAAGTGGGAGGGGGAGAGAAGTGTGGGCAGCTGGGGAAGGTGGGGGGGACTGTGTCCCTGGTCTGACGCGGGGGGCTCCTGGGGGGACCCGGGGCCCGCATCCCTCCTCTCTCTGCCAGGCTCCAAGCAGTTACGTTTCCTCTGTGGTTGTTACCGCTGCTCGGCAGGCTGTGGTTTGGGGTCTGCTTGGGCACGGCTGCGGGGGGTCGTGGGAGCAGGGGTGCAGGGTGGTGGGGTGTGTGTGTGGCTCCTTCTGGGCAGGGAGGGGTGAGGGGCGGAGGACAGCACGGCCTTGGGATTAAGGCCAGGGCGATGCCGTCATGGAGGACGTGCCGCGGGACACTTACCTCCTCCGGTCTTAGCCCTTTGGGGCGGCCCGCGCCGGCCACCACAGGCTGGGGGCTTAGAAACAGCGCACGGAATCGCGATTTCCCACAGCGGTGGAGGCTGGGAGTTCAAGATCAAGGTGCCGGCTGGGGTCTGGCGAGGGCCTCCTTGCTCAGGGACGGCTGGCTTCTCGCTGCTCTTCTCGCGCGTGGTGGGAGGTGAGGTCCCTCTTGTAAGGGCTCTGATCCCCTTCTCGAGGGCTGCACCTTTGTGACCTCTGACCTCCAAGACCCCTCCTCCCAACACCCTCACGCTGGGGGGCGGGGACACACACACCTGCAAGGGTCTTGCAGTGAAGGAGTGCATGGTGGGGTACTTGCAAAGCTGGCCCTGGGTTTGGGCCGGGGGCGGGGGGTGGGTGGGTGGAAGGCACACGTTCCCCCGGAAATAGACAACCACCTTGTTTTGTGCCTGCTGGGACCACATCGGGAAGCCTGTCCCTTGGGGGCCTCTGGGCGCAGCTCTCACTGGCCACGGCTGGTCAGCTCCGGGCCCGCTGGCGGCTCCTGCCTCAGCCACCCCCGAGCTTCCCTGCCCCCCTCCCCCCCAGCTTTCTCTGGGTGGAGAGGGGCTCATTCAGGCTACTAGCAGAGCAGCAGAGGTGTGGTGAGTCCATGCACCCAGGCGGCCCTCCACAGTGGGGACGGGCTTGGTGGAAATGCCACCCGCACCCAGGCTGCCCACCGTTGCAGGGGTGGGGCTGGTCTACAGGTTCCCCCCGAAGGTCCCCCGTGGACCGAGCCCCGTGGCCCCTGGAGTGACTAAACACACACACACACACACACACACACACACACACACGCTCATCTTCCATCCCGGTCTTAGGCTCCTGACCCTTTTCTCCAGCTTCCTGGGACCCCCCCCCCCCCACTGCAACCGAGTCACTAACACCCTGCCCTGTCCCAGGCTGTATATCGGGCCATAGGCTACTGCCGTGACCCCACTCCTGTTCAGGTCCAGGAGCGGCCTGGAGCAGGGCACGGGCTCCTACAGGGATTCACGGTTTCCATCCCTCGGGGCCGCGCCTGGCACACGGTAGGTGCCCCATACGGTATTTGTGGGCCGGTGAGTCTGCACACAGGTGTCCTTGCCTCTGTGATGGGTGGCCTCCCTGGGGGCCCTTTCTTTTGGTGCCGGGACTGGTCATGTGGGTGGTGTCCACCCTCAGCCTTAAGAGTTCTAGAAGACGGAGTGTTGTGACCAGTACTTGGAGGACCAGCAAAGCCCCCAGAGCAGGTGGGCTCCTTCCCGCGGGGACTCCCGAGGCCTCGGCCCCTGGCTTCCCTGTCCCCGTGGTGGACGTCCCTTCATGGCTACCAGCCACCGGGAACCCGGGCACGTGACTCTCTTGGTTGCGCCCCTCACGGCAGGACTTCTCTCCAGCCCTGGATCCTTGTCCTGGGACGGCGAGGTAGGGAGGTGGGGACAGCCAGACCTGGGCCAGGCCACCGTATACTGACAACACAGCTGGCAGAAGGGACAGGGGACAGCCCCCTCCTTCCAGGAGCCCAGCGGTGTCTTCCGAAGTGCCTCACGGCCTACTTTGTGCCGTGGGGTGGCTGGCTGGGACCTCTGGGGTCTCTGGCAAGTTGGCCCCAGTCTTGAGCGCCTCTGCTCCTAAGAGGGTCACTGGAGATTTCCGTGAGATTTGGGGTGGGGTCTGTACCAGTCCCCTTCTGTGACGTGGGTCACGTGAGAGCCTCCCTCCCAGGGCTGCCCTCGTGTCCCTGTGTCCGCCCTTCTTTTGGCGAGAAAGGGGCCATCGGACGCCAGGGAACGGAGATGGAACATCCAGCTGAGACAGTTGTCAGGTGCCATTACCTGCTTCACCGTGAGCGGTGTGCGCCCGAAATGACCTTCATCAGTGTCCTCAACCTTCAGCTTTCTTTCCTGGGGAAGCCGCTCCAATCTCGCGGCCCGGGGAGAGGTGGCCGGCCTCAGGCCAATGTTCCAGCCCCAGAGGATCACCAGGGAAGGCGGTTTGCATTTCAGGCCATTAAAACGATAGCGAGGGGGCTGGGAAGGAAATAACAGTCCCAAACTTGGCAACAAATAGATGGCAATTTTTGGAAGCTTATCTGTGTGAAGAATGCTCTGCAAGAATATTCATTTGCCTCTTAAACAAAGGGCAATTATGTGCAATCCTGTGCTTTTGTGGGCTTCCCGAAAAGGACTCACTGGAGTCTCCTTTACAGTCAGAGAGGGTGGCTGTCCCCACTGGGGCCCTGTCCCCTGGGGTCCTTCCCCCCCCCCCCCGGGTCAGCGGTCAGGACAGTAAATGACAAGTGCGTGTGTTGGGGGACAGTTCAGGGGGAGGGAGACTAGAGGGGGGCAGGTTGGGGCAAATGGACGAGGAAGCAGCCCCAGATACATGCGTCTCTCTCTGGAGGTCCTACAGCCTGGGGGGGCTGCTGTGCGCGCCCCCCCCTTCAGGAAATGCACAGGGAGGGGCTGCTGGCTAGGGGTCCAGGGTACTTTCCCTGGGCTCCTCCTCCTCCTTCCCTTTTTTTTTTTTTTTTTTTTTGGTAATCTGAGGACTTCATTCTCCAAAAGCTGTCATTTTACATAAACCTCTCAGTGCAGCACATCCATTCTCACTGACGTATCAGACACCGGCGTCCACCCTGGAACTGACTTTCCCTCCTCCCCCAAGGGCGCTGGGGCCTTAGGCCTGGAAAGGCAGACGCCCTCGTGTGTGCAGGGTTGTGCAAGGACCGAGCAGGGCACCTGGTGCCTGCAGCCCATCCCGTCCGTCCCCACCGCCTTCCTTGGGGGGGGGAGTGAAAGACCCGTGGCCAAGGGGCACATTACTGGGCTCAAGAGCCAGATCTGGACGCCTTCCCCACAACCCTGCCACCTACAAACTCCTACTCATGCCTCAAGACCCAGCTCAAGTGTCCCCTTCTTCCGTGATGCAGCCCTGCCCTGATTCCTCCAGGGACTCCTTCATCCGGTCTCTCCTGCCTCCAGGTGTGTCCTGTGATTTCCTGGAAGCATGTCCTGTTCTTCCTCTGGGGGCTCCGCCTCTTTTCTCAAGCGTGGTCCCCTGGAGCCCTTGCATCTGGAACACCACGTCTCTTGAAAAATGCAGGTTCCCAGGCCAGGCTCCACCCTTGGCCAGCAGAGTCTGAGGTCACCGGCTGCTGGAGGTGCCGTCCCGAGGCAGCGCTGAGCCTGGAGGGCGGGGTTGGGAGGCGTCCAGATGGGCTTCCGGGGAGTTGCACCTGCCCAGCGCCTGTGGAAGAGGCTTCCAAGCCAGTCCTCTGACGGTGACTTCTGCAGTCCCGGGCTGGGGGACCTGGCCGGGCGGCTCCTCTGGCTGGCGGATGGTGCTGGTGTCCTCCTGGTCATGGCATCGCCGTTACCTCCCTCTCCCTGCCCCAGACAGAAGGATTGGCCCGCTCATGTGGCCGGTAGGTCACATGGCTCCAAGTTAGGAGTAAAAACGCAGAACCCCTGTGGGTCCCTCTTGCAAGGAACTGCAGGGTGGGGGTCTCGGGACTGGGCTGTCACAGACGTGCCGTGGAGCGTCACACACCTCTGGCCCTGCACCCCTCACAAGGATGAGGGTCACAGATGACCATGAGTGTGCAGGGCGCCACACAGTGACTCACGGTGTCAGCACTGTTCCTTCCTCTTATACTCTTTCCACGCGCTCAGGGCTGGAGGGGGTCTTGGCGAACTGATGCACCAAAGAGTGGGTGTCCTGGGTCTCTGCCGTCTGTCTTTCTCCCTTGCATGCACCTGCCACAGGATTTTTGGGGCTGCCCAGTTGTTTGAGTCGATTTCAGACGGCCTTGCCAGGACCGGCTTCTCCATCTGCAGCAGCAAAAGGAAAAAAAAATTTTTTTAACCTCCAGCATGGAATTTTCCCAGTTATTTTAAATAAGTTTCATTTATTTGTGCTTGGCATTCAGATAAGAATTACCAGCCTCGCACAGATGCAAATTCAGAGTCATAAAAGGAATATTGACAGCAATTGCAACCACATCACCATCTCTCATGCGATCAAATGCCCTGGCTGCCGTCAGAGCAAAATGGAGCGTTTGAAAAGCTGCAAGAGAACACGCTCTCCCACAAACCAAACAGGCCTCTCTGGAGAAACCCAGGACAAGATGCTTCTGAGAACTTTGCAGGGGCCGTCCAACGTTACATTTCTGATTGAAAATATAGTTAAAAAAAAAAAAAACCAAAAGACCTCACCAAGTAAATAAAGTCTAAGCCCTACCAGAATGAATTTAGCTGCAGGCCTGCGTTGGGTTTTATCCAGGACCGAGAAGCAGGATGAAGCTGTAGAGCGTCGTCATGCCTTTAGGGGGAAGCGTGTATCAGTTAGCGAGCGTTACGTAACAAACAAGTCCCCAAACTCGGGAGGGCGAGACAGCAGTTGCTTCCTCTTGCTCCTGAGTCTGCGGGTCAGCTGGGCATTTGTGCTGATCTGGGCCATGCTTGGCTGGTCTCAGTCAGGCTCACTCAGGCATCTGTGGTCAGCTGGTGGGTGGGCTGGGGGCCGGCGGGACTGGCGGCCGGTTTGCACTTCATCCAGAAGGCTAGCTCAGGCTGCATTCCAGGCAGCAAACGGAAGTGAGCAAAGCCTCTTGAGGCCCATGCTTGGAGCTGGCACACCACTTTTTCCAGGGCATCTTCTGGCCAAAGTGGCAGGAGGCCAGCCCCAATGCCAGGGGTGAGGAAATAGACCCCGCCTCTTCGTAGGCGGGGTCTATAAGTTCCCCTTGCAAACGGGGTGTTTACACGGAGGTGTGAGCGAGCAATCGGGCGTGTTTGCAGTCGGTGTACCTGGGATACACTGGCCCTGGCAATCAGGCCGGTCTTGAAGGCAGGGCCTGGGCAATGGGAAGGCTGGTCTGCGGGCCGTGGGGGACCGGGGCCACCGAGACACGCAGACACTCAGGAGGATCGTGTCCAGGCCGGTCTACCCGTCCAGTAGGAGCTCACTTCTCAGCCCTCCACTGCCCCTGCCCTACCTCAGCGTTCCCTTCTCAGGGCCTGCTGCCCTCACCCGTCCACGCCGCGCTCACAGGCCCTGTACCTTGGGGGCTCCTTGCGCCTTGATGCTCTCCCCCTGCCGTCCCTGCGCTGGGACCTTGACGCTGTCAGCCACCACGCTGCGTGGTCCTCTCCTGCGTAGCGTCTGACTCCTGGGCCTTTCCCTGCATCCTCCTCAGACTCGACAGGCCCAGACGTTTAGGCCCTCCCCCCGGATCCTCCCCCGGATCTGGTCCTCTCCGTGTCAGAGGATGACACCTTTGTCCCCCCTCCCATACGTGCAGGCCAGCGGCCCGTGACTTACGCATCATCTCTCTTTCTGTCTCTCCAGTTGTGTTTGCTTCTCCCCTTTCCCACAGACACGACGGGCTGTGGCTGCCGAGTGGGAAGTGGATTGGGGGCGGGACGGGCAGAGCGTTTTGAAAAATGCAAATCTGATCATACGGATTCATTTGCTTAAACGCTTACACGGTTTCCCGCCGTCCTCGGGCTGAAGAGGAAGATCCTTAGGCTTCTTGTGGACCTCGGCAGCCACCCGTGGAGCCACTCTTCTTCCTGGCCTTGCAGCTCCTCAGAGAGGCTGTGCTCTTTGGTGCCTCAGGGCCTTTGCACAGATGGTTCCCTCTGCTTGCAGTGCTCACCTTCCTCTCCCTCTTTACCTTGTCATTGATCCCAACCCAGTCTTGCAATGTCACTTCCTTCAGGAAGCATTCCTCGCCTGCCCCCACCCAGAGGTCCCAGTGAGCTTTTCCTATACCCCTTGGCGCTCTCCTTGTCGCTCTGACCCCAGCTGCCATGCGGTCACTGTGCTGGCTCTGTAAGGCCAGGGGTCCTAGTCTTTATTGTGTCTCCAGAACCCCGTGTGGGGTCTGCTCCCGAAAGGCTCAGCAACTGGTCGAGGTCAGTGAACGAATGTGTGCGGGACTTCCGCACCTGCCAGCTCAGTGGGTCCCCAAACACACAACCCGGGGGGATGGGCATCCCTGACCCCACTTGACAGAGAGGAAAGTGAGCTCAGGAGGTCAGGGTCACAGGGCGAGCGAGAGATGTCGGGTCCATGGCTGGCGGCTGGGAGTGTGAATGGCACACAGCCCCCCTAGACCACTGCCTGTTGGTGGACGTCACAGACCGGCGACTGGCGCGCTTGCAGCCGGCGTGGCCGCAGCTGTGCAGGCGGCAGGATGCGGCAATGCGGGGGGGGCACGGTGAAGGTCCTGTGCCGGGAGCACGGCGGAATTCCGGAACGGTCCACCAGTCGCTCAGTGCCGCATGCCAGGCAAATCCTATGCCCTGGTTACCTGTGCCTCTGGTTTTGCAGAAGAAGCTGTGTATGGGTTTGTGTTATTTTCTGATTATTATTTTTAAAGCCCTGCCAGGGGGTTCCTTTCCCACAGACGTTGTGGATTCGGCGGCCGTCTCAGCCGCCTGGGTTGAGGACGTGGAGAAGGGCGTGTCAGCGTGCCGATTCTGTGGCCCAGAGGGGCCTCCGGGGTGGCTGTCGGGTGCTAGCCTTCACCTTGTGCCTCCGAGGAAGGGGACGGTCCCGTGGGCACACGCCCGGAGTTAGCCGCCTCCCTACCTGTGGCCACACAGAGAGGAAATGCAGGTCCCTGAGGCCCAGGAGGCCTCAGGCTGGGGACACGAGTGCTCGCTCACACAGTTTGCTGCGTACCTGGCCGTCTGCCTACCTGGCATTCCCTGCCAGCCAGGAGTTATCTGAGGACAGGCCTCGCGCCCGGCCCTCCCCAGACTCCTGATTTCCCCAGCACCGCCGAAACCCCCAGTGGCTGAGGGGGCTGAGAGGGAAGCACCCCAAGTGGCCCTTTCTGTAGAACAGGTCCCCTCCTGCCCCACCCCTCCAGCCATGCTCCTCTTGCCTGGCAAGCCGGCCAGGCCCCAGTCCCGGAAAGCGAGGACACTCCGGGGCCAGGTGGAGGGCAGCAGGATCCCGAGCCGAGCGGATGCTTATTTTTAGGAGCCCGTGGGCACTGCCGCCCATGCTGGGTCTACACAGCGGTCCCGGCAGATCCGTCCCCCGTGGCAGCGGTCCAGAGCCACCCTCATGCCAGGGGACCCAGGCCGGCCACCGGTCAGAGGCGTGACGCAGACGGCCCTTCGGCCCGATGCTGCTTTGGTCCAGAGAGCACCGTGTGCTCCCGTCTCCCTGAGGCCGCTCTCCCCCTGCCTTTCCCCAGCCCCCGCCTCCCCTTCTCTGGGTTTCCAGGGAGGAGGTGGGTTGACCAGCTGCTGTGGGAGCCGGAGCCAATTCTGAAGCAGGCAGAAGTGATAAGGCACAAGATGTGTGTGCCGGCAACGGGGATCTTAATTGGCAAACCACGTGCCTATCGTTTTTAACACCGTACTTCTGGAAACTTCTGCCTCTTTGTCGAAGGACCTTGGCACTTGAAATACAAGAGAACCCCCCATATAATAACATTAAAATGGTTTTAATTGAGTTCATCTCTTTTTTTAAGTTTTTTTAAATGTTTATTTATTTTTGAGAGAGGAGAGGGGAGAGCAAGCTCAAGCAGGGGAGGGGCAGAGAGAGAGGGAGACACAGAATCTGAAGCAGTCTCCAGGCTCCGAGCTGTCGGCACAGAGCCCGACGCGGGGCTCGAACCCACGAACCGTGATATCATGTCCTGAGCCGAAGTCAGACGCTTAACCGACTGAGCCCCCAGGCGCCCCAAGTTCATTTCTCAAGTTTAAGTTCGATGATGAGTTTTTCAGTCATCTGCTCGAAGATAGTCTCGGACAATGCTCCTTTGTCCCACAGGACGTTTCCTTGCGCAGCCCAGTCGCCTCCGGCGGCCGGTGAGTCCATCACCTTCCTCCGTCTTCGGGGCCTCGTGGGCACTCGCTGAGGGGGCCCTGTCTGTAGGGGCGGCCTTCTCTGGCCGCCCGCACACCACTGGGGTCTCGCGCGTGTCCCACTCCCGGCCTTTCTGTCCTGGCCGGACTTGCTGGGAAACCCGACTTGCGGGGGTCGCGGCCTTGGGCGCGGGAAGACGGGCGTTTGCCGGCACCGGGCCTCTTGGCCCTCGTCAGAGTGAGGTCATCTCGCGGGTTTCGGGTCCGAAGCTGTGCTGGGGTCTGGGGGGGGGGGGGGCTTTCCGTCAGAGCGAAGAGCGCCCGCCGCCAGCGTGAGGGCTCGCCAGGCCGGGACCCGCCTCCGTCCTCCTCGGGCCTGTGTGGCCTGGGTGGGGGGTGCGGTGAGTCCCATCTCAGTGACCGGGAAGTGGATGCTTGGATGGGTCACGTGTGCCCCGGTGAGAGATCAGAGGCGCCCGAGGCCGGAGCCAGGGGTGCCCGTGCCACGCGGGGCTCTGCAGAGAAACGGGGCCAGCGGTGCAAACAGCTCTACAGACCCCCACCCCTACCCCCGCCTCCCGTCCGTCCCCATCCTCGCCCCTGCCTCCGTCTCTGTCCCCGTGTCCACCACCGTCCCCACCACCGTCTCCACCCCCGCCCCCGCCTCCATCTCCATCTCCACCCCCACCCCTACCCCCGCCTCCCGTCTGTCCCCATCCTCTCCCCTGCCTCAGTCTCTGTCCCTGTGTCCACCCCTGCCTCCACCACCGTCTCCACCCCCACCCCTACCTCCATCTCCATCTCCACCCTCACCCCCGCCTCCATCTCCATTTCTATCCCCACCCCACCCCTACCTCCATCTCTATCTCTATCCTACTCTCACCCCTATTTCCATCTCCATCTCTATCCCCACCCCTGCCTCCATCTCCATCTCCACCCTCACCCCCCGCCTCCATCTCCATCTCTATCCCCACCCCTGCCCCCATCTCCATCTCCACCCCCACCCCTGCCTCCATCTCCATCTCCACCCCCACCCCATCCCTACCTCCATCTCTGTCCCCACCGCTACCTCCTTCTCCGTCTCTACCCCCCTACCCCTACCTCCATTCTATCCCCATCCTCACCTCTACCTCCACCTCTGTCCCCACCACCACCTGTCCCCACCCCCACCCCACCCACATCTATATAATCTATATCATTGCCCATATCATGAGAATTATTTTATTTTTTAAAGATTTTATTTTTTCAGTAATCTCTGCACCCAGCGTGGGGCTCGAACACACCCTCCAAGATCAAGAGCCGCACACTCTCAGGCGCCCCAAGACATTTATTTGGAGGAATTTGCTCACTCGATTTTGGGGGTGGCAGCTCGGTCAGGATTGATGCCGCGGCCTTGAGCCATGTGGCTGGGGCTCATCCCCTGCCCAGAAGTTGGAAGCGACCCCACCCCATCTCGGTGTGAAGGGAGGCCCCCCAGTTCTCTAGGTCTCAGCTGCACTTGGGTTTGCCTTTCTCAAAGGGCGAGTGATGGAGGCACGGACGCTCTTTTCTTTCTTTTTCTGGCACGACTCCAGCCCATCTCTCTGCGCCGAAGGCGGTCATATATTTCAGAAGTAAATCTGATCTTGTTACTCCCGCATTCGTAACCCCTCCGGGGCTCCCACGGTTTCGGGAAGTGGTTCAAGCCCCATAGGCCCCCCCACCGCCCGCCTCCCCTGCACTTCAAGCCTCTCTCCTGCATTTCTGACCCTCTAGCTCCCTGTCTCCCTCCTGGGCCTGCGCCTCACCCCCAACCCTCCTGGCCTCAGGGCCTCTGCCTTCCTGGTTCCCTTTGTCCCTGTCCCGTGCTCACACCTTTGCGGCTGTGCCCCAACCACTGGTAGTTCGGTGAGCCGTTTAAAGGGCCACATTTCCCACTAGCACAGCGGTTCTTGACCTGGCGCTTCCCAAAGCAGGCCCAGCCCTCAAGCAAGAGGTCAGAGCCTCTGTGGGCGGGACGCGGGTTTCCAGAGCCTCCCCGGAGACGCCAGTGCGCAAAGTTGGCAACCAGCGAGCGCGTCACTCAGAGTGGGGGGAGGGGAGAGCTGAGGTCCAACCACCTGCCACCTCAGAGCCGATGGAGAGGCAACTCCAGGCCCCGCCCCTCAGCCGGCTGACTCAGCACCTGCCCCTCCTCAGGATCCCTGTGTGGTTTTGGGGACACAGGCCAGTCTGAGAAGGACTCAGCTGACTGTGCTGCGCATCACTGTTTCTCCAGCACCTGTGTGGTGGCTGCTCCTTACATTCTTGGGACATGAACGCACGAATGGTTTTAAACAACCGTTCTCCCCTCCCATTCCTCCTTTTGGGTCCCTTTCTCGCTCACTCTGTTCCCTGGAAGCGCATCATACTTATTCTCATGAGTAGCAGGTCACTGGGGGCCTCCCCACCATTTCTTCACAAGCTGGGGCTGCTGGGGCGGCTGGGGCTGCCGGGGCGGCTGGAACTGCCGGGGCGGCTGGGGCGGCTGGGGCGGCTGGGGCGGCTGGGGTGGCTGGGTCTGCTGGGGCGGCTGGGTCTGCTGGGGCCGCTGGGGCGGCTGGGGCGGCTGGGTCTGCTGGGGCCGCTGGGGCTGCTGGGGCCGCTGGGGCGGCTGGGGCTGGGGCGGCTGGGGCTGCTGGGGCGGCTGGGTTTGCTGGGGCCGCTGGGGCTGCTGGGGCGGCTGGGGCGGCTGGAGCTGCTGGGGCGGCTGGGGCTGCTGGGGCGGCTGGGGCTGCTGGGGCGGCTGGGGCTGGGGCGGCTGGGGCTGGGGCGGCTGGGGCGGCTGGGGCTGCTGGGTCTGCAGTTTCTTTTCTCTGCCTGGTTTCCCACCCCCGCAGGCTTGTTTGTTCCTAGAGAATGTTGTCCTTGGCCCCGGGTGGGAGGTGGGGGGAGGAGATGCTGCCTTTTCTCCAGCTGGTGCACGTTCCCCTTCCTTCTGGTTTGGCTTCTCCTGCTGGCAGGTTCATAAAGAAAACCAGAACCAGGATGGGCATGGGAGTCAGGTGATGCGTGGGGGAGGGGGGAGGGAAGGAACATTCCAGAGGAAGAGGGGAAGGCGGAAATAATCCCTTAGACTCGAGGTGAGGTTTCTGAACACATCCAGGCTGAATCCTTGCTTTGGAAAACCCCAGCTGTGGTCCCCTCTGCAGTGGTCACTCACACAGGGTGGCCACAGCTGTGGGACGTGAGAGCCCAGCCCATTAAAGGCACAGGGGCCCATTCTTGCCTGCTGTGGGCGGGGGATGGGGTGGGGGGGGAGCGCCGGTCCTCCGTGCAGACGGGTGCAGAGCATCACAGGGCTCTCTTCTCCCCAGGTTCGAGGCCCCCAGAGGCGGCCAAGCCCCAGGCCACACCTCACACTGCATCACCCGAGGCGGGTGTGTGGTCAGTATGCCGCAGGCATGGGCATCCCTGCCCCTGCCGACCCGCCAGCCAGGCTGCCCCACCTGCCTTTATTCCTGCCCTTTGTCTCTGCCTCTCCTTTTCACGTGTGTCAGGCACTCGGAGGGGGGCCTCTGCCCCCTTCCCCAGAGCTCCGGACACCGCTCCGGGAGGGCAAACTCCAGGGTGGCCGGGCCTGCCCTCTGGGAGCCCTCAGTGGAGACAAGTCAGAAGGACAGGGGGGAGTCGTGCAGGAGCCGTGGAGGAAGAGGCCACGTGCCACGGGGGTGAAGGGTGCACATAAAATCCAGAATGCCCAGGTAAACTTGAGTGTCAGGTAAATGATAATTGTTTAGATGATCAATATCATAAATATTATAGGGGACGTACTTCCTCTAAAGGGTTGTGTGTGTGTATGTGTCTGGCGTTCAAACGTAGCTGGCCGTGTTGTATTTCATTTGCTATGTTGGCCACTCTGTAGGGGTGTGGGCGCGGGGTGGGGAGGGTGTGGGGACAGCGCCCTGTTGGTGAGCTCTCTGCTCTCCTGCATCCCCCCACCCCATTCTAGGCCTCTGAGTTGACGTGGGGAAGGGGAAGGGGGCCAGAATCACCCATGTCTGAAAACTGCTGCAGGCAATAGAGTAGGACAGGCTGATGTCCCTTGTCCCCTGTTAACACTGAAGAAAACGAGCAAACAGCAGGGAGGTGGGCGCCCACTGTGAGGACAGGGTCCCCGGCTGCCAGGGTCTTCGAGCTTGATCTCTCCCCGCCCCCGCCAGACCCCATCCCAACCCCCCTGATGTGGCCGAATGCCTTCAGGGCCCCCAAGAAAGGGTGGTGGGCACACGCCACAGGTGAGGGGCCCGTGGGGCGACCGTGACCTCTGTGTCCCAGGAGGCGTTTGATTGATTAATTAAATTAAGGATGGAGGCAAGTAGCTGACATGATCAAATTTGCTTGGTCCAAAAAGCAGCCTTTGGAGGGGGGGGGGCTGGAGGTGTGGAGGTGGTTGTGGGTGTGGAGTGGGGCCTCCACTCTCCCTGGGCCTCGTGGATTTTCGTTCCTTTGGGGGCAGAGGCAGCCCAGGGGGCAAAGGGTCCTTGGGTCAGACCACGGGGAGGGGCTGAGGGAGAAGCCAGGCTCTGCACGGCAGGTCCCTGCTGGTCCATCCGTGGCCGTGTTTCCTGAACCCCAGTAAACCCCTGCTTTCACCTGACAGCAGGTGGCAAGACAGGCAAGTGTGCTGATGGCTCAGCGCTGAGGTCACAGGGGCGCCCGGGGGCTCCTTCAGTTAAGTGTCCGACTTCAGCTCAGGTCACGATCTCACGGTTCGTGCCCCGCGTCGGGCTCTGTGCCGACAGCTTGGAGCCTGGAGCTTGTCTTCCGATTCTGTGTCTCCCTCTCTCTCTGCCCCTCCCCCTGCTCATGCTCGTGCTCCCTCTCCCTCTCTCTCTCTTTCAAAAATAACTAATAAAATATTTTAAAAATTAAAAGAAAAAAAAAGAATCTCGGGTCCCTGACGCCACCAGATCATCAGTCCAGAAGGTCAGGTAGGAGTAGCGAGAAACATCCTTTCTTTCAGTGGGTCCGTGACAGCCGGGCTCCGGCAGGGACGTGGAGTGGCATTACAATAACCACCTAGTCCGGTGACTTCATCCCAGGGCTGGCTCTGCTCCCTCCCCTGCCTCCGTGTCATAGAAAGTTCCTCTCCCGCCACCTCCTCGCCACCCCCACCCCAGCGCCCCTCCTAGTCCATCAGCTAGAGCCTCTTATCTGTGATTTACAGCTTTCTCCATCCTCCCTAAGACACAGCATCCTGTTTTTTAAAGACAGCCCAGAAGCCATGCAAAGCAGCCGGGCCGCGGGTCCCCTCCAGGGGAGCTGTGAGGACCACACCAGGGGTTGGTGTGGCTGGTCCTCAGAGCCATCGGAGAGCCCAGGACAAGCATGGGCTGCGGGGCTCCATCCTCACCTGTGGGGCCAGAGCCTCGGGTGGGCCCCGCGAGGTGTCACTCTGAAAGTGCTGTCCGGTTGTCTCTGAGGGGCAGGAGGGCTTGGGGGCCAAGGGCAACCATTGTGTTTGTGGGAACATCACCCACACACAGAAGACTTGAGATGCAGGAGGCCTTGCCAGTCAGAAATTCTTAAACTGCTTGTGCCAGTCAGTTAGGGGGAAGAGGGGTCAAGGGGGTAGTGATGGTGTCTGCCTGTCCATGTGTCCATCCATCCATCCAGCCAGCCTTCCTTCCCTCTTTCCTTCCCTTCCTTCCTTTATTCCTCCGTTTGTTCATTCGTTTGTTCCTTCCTTCCTTCCTTCCATCCATCCACCCATCCACACTTCCTTCCTTTGTTCTTTCCTTCATTCCTTCCTTTGTTTCTTCCGTCTAACCGTCCTTCTTTCCTTCATTCCTTCCTTCCATCCCTCCTTTCTTCCATCCATCCATCCTTCCATCCTTCCTTTCATCCATCCACCCATCCATCAACCATCCAAACTAACTTCCTTCCTTCCTGCCTTCCTGCCTTCCATCCATCCACCCATCCATCCAACCATCCAAACTTCCTTCTTTCCTTTGTTCCTACCATCCATCCATCCATTTATCCATCCATCCATCCATTTATCCATCCAATCATCCAACCTTCCTTCCCTCTTTCCCTCCTTCCTTCCTTTCTTCCTTTCTTCCTTCCTTCCTTCCTTCCTTCCTTCCTTCCTTCCTTCCTTCCTTCCTTCTTCCCTTCCTTCCTTCTTTCTTTCCTTCCTCTCTTCCTCCCTTCCATCCACCCATCCATCCAGACCCAGAAGTTCACCTTGGCTACCGGAACTTCCTACATTTGGAGCAGTGTTTGCAGCAGGCACCCTGAGGCAACAGTAAATGGAATAAACGCAGGTTCGTGGATTCAAGAGAAACCTACTGGCATATTCCCAAAGGAGCTGAAAGCAGGGTCTTTTTTTTTTTTTTT
>CM053565.1:54315742-54444321 GCA_028646485.1 Cryptoprocta ferox | reverse complement strand
GGAAAAGGAGCCACAGTCTGAGGAGTGAGGCTGAATTGGATAATAGGAATAGACAGCTTCTCTTGGGGAAAGAATTACAGATTTCCCTCTTGTTTTTGTGGACGTGTCTGGGAGGGAAGGCAGGCTTCGGCGACGGGCTGGCTGGAAGGACACGGGGTGGCCTCGGGCTGAGTGGTGCCAAGCTGCCGGGAGTAGAGACAAAGGACCGGGGGGGGGGGGGGAGGAGGGCGGTGCAGAGTCTCAGGGCAGCTGGGTGGCCCTGGTATGCTCAGCCCATGGGGACAGGCTCCTGGGAGGCCATCTTGGCTGGTCTCAAGATCCCAAACCAAACACGGCCCCTCCGTCTTTTCTGCTGGCTGTGCCCTGTGGAGGGAGGGGAGTGAGGACAAGGCAGGGGGTCCTGAGTCCCCCTCCCCCCAGCTGCTTCCTGGCTCTGAATTCCAACACCTGTCATCGCGGGCACGGGGTGGGAGCATCGTGGCCAGGACTTGCCCCCGGAATGGTCGTCCCTCCTTCTTCAAAAATAAGAAATAGCAAAGATGACCTCGGCCAGGGAGGTGAAAAGCCAGGGCAGCCCTCGCCTGCTCCTTTCCTGCATTCCCGCCCCCTCAGGACTCGTTACTGTTTTTCTAGAACAAGAAGGAAAGACTTTTGCTTGTAGGAGCCTGCTTTTTTTTTTTTTTTTTTTTTTTTTGCCCTTAATGATGTGGTGGGTGGTAGTGGTAGCATGTTTTTATTTTATGTTATTTTTTATCCTTGGCTGTTCTGGGGGAGGGTGACAGTGTTTGAGTTTGGGGTGCGGCTGTGGGGGAGGCGTTCTCTTGGAGAGGAACGCTATGAGCAGATGTTACACCCCCACGTCTAGAAGGTGGGGGCCGTCCGAGGCGGCGGCTGCTTGGGGTGAGGGAGGACTCGAGTTATGTAAGGGCATCGAGGGGGCGGCTGGGGGCGCAGACGGAGCCCAGGGATGCAGGCTGGCGTCCTCCTCCGGGCGCTCGAGGAAGGCGGCCGGGCGCCAGGGGGCCGAGCGGCGGCAGGTGTGGTGCGCAGGTGGGTGTCTGCACGTCGGGGTCATGGGGCAGGTGGGAGGCGTCGGGGGTGGGGGACTCTGTGGGAGGAGCCAACTTCTGGAAGCCTTCGGCAAGATCCCCCTTTCCCTCCCTGTCTCTCCTCTGCATCCCTGCTCCTCCGCTACCTGTTTATCCAGACGTCTGCCCTGCAGCCGAGGAGACAGACCTCCCGATTTCCCTAGTTCCTGCACGGCTCCTTCCCTCCCGCCTTCCCACCCCCGCACTCGTCACCACGTGACAAGGCTGCACGCGGTGGCGGGTGACGCCGGCCCCGAGCCTCACCACACTCTACGGGCAGACTCGGGCACTCGCCCCTGGTACAGAGGGTCTGACCCACGGGAGAGGACAAAAGGGACAGTGACCGTGGGAAGGAGCCTGTAAATGCAGTAAATGCAGGCGGGGGTCGGGATGCCGTTTGAGCCCCTCGGTCCCACGGTGCCCTCGGCAAGCTTCCCCCTCCCTCCTGGTCCTCCAGCCACCCCCCCCCACTTTCTCAGGCTGCTTGGGCGCCCCGTCTTTGCTGGCTCACCTTGCGTCCCTTTCTTGCCCCTCCTGCAGACTCTGGCCGGGGGGGGGGGTGGGGGGCGTCTCTCGTGGTCGGCCAGTCGCTCAGAATTTTCACTGGGCAGTGGCCAACACCATGCTGTGCCACGGGATCCCAGCCCTGTCTGCACTAATGAGCCAATGGGCTCTGAACCTGGTGACCCCACGGCGCCGGCCGTGCTGGGCGAGCTTAGTCCCCGAGCTGGTTTCACCTTCCCCTGTGTTAATTTCTCTGCCTGTTTATTTCTTCCCCGCGGAGGCCCCGGTAAGGGCGGCGATGCCACGGTGGCGGGGGGCTTCAGTGTGCTCTGTCTTGGGTGGCCAGAGCGAGGAGTAGAGAATCGGGCTCCCGTTGGGTTCCAAGCGCGTTCTCTTTGTCAGAGGGGGGTCCTACCCCCGCCCCCCCGAGGCTGGTAAACCCTGTGCCGGTTTCCCAGTCCTTGTCGGCTCGACGTGTGGCGATGGGTGGCGCCGTCTGAGCCTCACAGAGCCGTGGAGAGGGCGCCTGGCATGTCACCTGTGTGTGTAAGGTGCTTCGTTCCCGACACGGGATGCTCGGGCGGGCGTGGGGGTCACGGCGATTTTGGAGAATCCGTGATTGTGAAGGTTGCAGAGATACATTTCTGAGAAGTGGGGTCACCTCCCTTCACTGGCTGAATGCCAGGGTCCACGCAGCCGCGTAGCTCTCCTGAGGCTTTGGGAGGTTGTGACATGCACAGTGTGACACGCGGGGGTTCTGTGCCGGCCTCGTCCAGGAGGGCGTGGCCACCAGCCATGCACGAGTCCCGAGCACCCAAAATGCATGGATGGAGACAGCCTGTGAGTTTAAGTGCACACGAGTCTCCAGGACTGAGCACACGGCCAAAGCACGTAAAATATCCCCCGAATAATTTCTTATGTGGATGACGTATCGACAAGGTAATATTTTGGATATAGTGGGTTACATAAGATATATTACTAAAATTAATTTCAGCTGCTTTTATTTATTTATTTTTTTATTAAAAAACTCTTAAGCTGTGGCTACTAGAAACTTTAAACCGGCCAGGCACCTGGGTAGCTGTGTCAGTTCAGCGTCGGGCTCTTGATTTCGGCTCAGGTCGCGATCTCACGGTTCGTGGGAATGAGCTCCAAGTCAGGCTCTGTGCTGAGTGTGACGCCTACTTGGGATTCTCTCTTCCTCTGTCTCTGTCCCTCCCCACTCCCTCTCAAAATAAATAAATAGACTTAAAAAAAAAAAAGAAGCTTTAAAGTGGCCTATGTGTCTGGCATGATTATTTCTTTTTTTAAATTTTTTAATGTTTTATTTATTTTGTTTTGATGCAGACAGAGAGCATGAGAGGGGGAGGGGTGGAGAGAGAGGGAGACACAGAATCGGAAGCAGGCTCCAGGCTCCGAGCTGTCAGCACAGAGCCCGACGCGGGGCTCGAACCCACGGACCGTGAGATCGTGACCTGAGCCGAAGTCGGAGACTTAACCGACTGAGCCCCCCCGGCGCCCCTGGCGTGATATTTCTGTGGGGCAGGCTGGCGTGGGCCGCGATCCCCTGGTCACTCCTAGCCTTGACTTCCTTCTCTGTGAGGACAGGCTCCTCCCGATGTGCCCGCACTGACCCTCGGGGAGCTGACCACCTTTCTCCTCTGCTGTGTCCACAGCCCCCGGGGGCCCCTCTCGAGTCTAGAAAGGGCAACTCAGGAAGTCAGAACAGCTGGTTTTATGAGAGGTCCCAGCTCAACACCATTGGAGTTTTCGGGGAAACACCTTCGAGCTTTGTAAACATCCATTAAAAACAAATAAACCCATTATTTTGCCAACCCTCACAAGGGAGTTTCTAAAAAGCCTCTCACAGAGAGGTCTTGGGCTTTGTACACTAAAAAAAGTACGCACACGGAGGGTTTGAAGGCAGCAGAGAACATGTTTTTGCTTCTGGAAAAAGAAAAGCTAAGGTGCGTGGCGGTCCTGGAGGAAACCCGCGGGCAGGAGGCGCCACGTTCGAGCACCGGGGAGCCCTGATGGGGCGGAAGAGAGAATCCAGGGGGACTTTTGGAGAGGAGGTGGAGGACCGATCAGCCGTGGGGACGAGGGACGAGCCAGAGTTTCTGCTGCACAGCCACCACCACGGCGGGGCCTGGGGCTCTGGGGGCTGGGCTTTCTGCTGACGGGTGTGCAGAGCATCTGTGACTTTGCACCGCAGGGGCTGCGGGGGTGAGCGGGAGGACCCGCATCCGTTCCTCTGTTCACGTCGGGAGACGCTGGAGCACGGAGGCCGGGCAGACCCGTCGCGCCTGCCGAGGCCCCGAGCCGCCGGCGTTTTGCGCACAGCGCTTGCTGGTGCGTCCTAAGGCCCTCTTATTTTTATTTTCCCATTTTTGACACTGTCCTTCACTTCCTCTTCCACGCTCCCCGTTAAGCTGTTAAATCACTCCATTTATTTAGTGCGAGCGTTTCTGAGAGCTCATTTTTATCTTGGTGAAAACCAGGCTTGCTCATGGGCACATAATGAAATTGCATAAATATACCCTTAGCTTGGAATCTAATTTATTTTTCCTGTTCATTATGGGGTAGAAGGCCATTATGAAATGTATAACTTTTTTTTTTTTTTTTTTTTTTTTCCCCAGCGCTGGAATTGAAAGGCTGGGGCTTGGGCTCTTTTTATTCTGATGATTTCGTCCTGATTCAATTTAAAGCTGGTTAGAGCTCAAACACAGCGGCGTAATTGACAAAGATCAGTGTGGGTTGTAATGCTAATGTCTCGTTCGAGGCTCCTGGTCGCGCTGGGTTAAACCACCTTTCCCACAGAGGGTGCCTGGGCCCGGAGCCTTCCGTGGCCGGTGCTCACATTCCCCAGCTGTGGGCAAGGTGGGCGCTCGAAGGTGGGATCCGAGCGGCCCACGCAGGATCGGAGGGCAAGGGACACAACTGACCCCACACCCAGAAGGGCCTAGGAATCCTTTCAAGAGCGCTGCCTGCCCCACTGAGGGCACGGAAGCTCAAGGTGTCTGAGCAACCCCACAACCTGGCCGAGGGCTCCCAGGCTCCAGCCTTCTGTCCTTGGCCCCGGTCACCTCCCTGTGGCAGCAAAGGAAGAGTGGGTAACGAGGTCCAAATATAGGCTGCCTTTGGAAGAGTGGCTTGGGCCGCTCTGTATGAGGTTTGGTGCGCGGTGCTCAGCGCTGGGAAGGAGGAACAGGGAAGGCGCTCCTGGCAGCCGTGGAAGGTCGAGAGATGCTGACCTTGGCTACGAAGTGGGGCGTGACCCTGCATAGCAAACGGGTCCGGAGCTGAAGGCCGCACGCCTTGAGGAGGGGTGCCATCCTCCCTCCACGGCGCACCTGGCACTCTGCTAATCTATCCCCCCGAGTTTGCGGACTGCCTTCCCTGCGCCTGGCACCACCAGGCTCGGACCTAGAACCCGGGGCGTGGGATCCTGCCGTAGGCGCTCACGTCTCCCCGACGGGGCGCGCTTGGTTTTCCATCCTGACTCTCAAATGGGACCCATACTGAGCGTCAGCACGTGCAGGTCGAAAGGGGATCGAGTCAAAGAGCGTTCTCGTAGAGGGTGGCGAGTGATCAGAACGCGTGTGCGTGTGCGCGCGTGAGGTCACCGGGAGGAAAGCATCATCACGGATACGGCGGGTTTTCACGGCAGCTAGAGGCAGTGGGTTTAAATCTGGCTTGCGGAAGTCGGGGGTCTCATTATCCCTTTCTCCGTCCTCTGTAAATAGGTTGCCAGGGACACCTGGGACGCCCAGTTAAGTTTGAATTTCATACGGGCAGCAAAGAATTTTTTGTAGAAGTTTGTGCCAAATAGTTGACAGGACATACTTCTCTTAAAACTCGTCTGACATTCAAACTTAACTGGGGGTCCTGCTTCCATTCGCTAAATCTGGCAGGCCTACCTGTGGTGGCACAGGGGGTAGAAAGGCTTTGTTTCAAAATCATTGTCTTAGTCATTTAAAAAATTCAGTCACATGAATTGTATTTATTTTTTTAATGTTTATTTTTGAGAGAGAGAGAGAGAGAGAGAGAGAGAGAGAGAGAGAGAGAGAGAGAGCGGGGGAGGGGCACAGAGAGACGGAGACACAGAATCCGAAGCAGCTCCAGGCTCTGAGCTGTCAGCACAGAGCCCGACGCGGGGCTCGAACCCACGAACCGTGAGATCATGACCTGAGCCGAAGTCGGCCGCTTAACCGCTGGAGCCCCCCAGGTGCCCCAGTCACATGAATTGTAAAAGCCATTACATATTCGTTGTATTAGCTCTTCTAAGACCAAAGAGTCTGAAGTGAGATGAACAGCCTGCTGGGCTCCTCTCTGAATCCGAATCCGGCTCCCGGGGTGACCTCTGACTCTGTAACAGGTGGAAGCATCCCTGCAGACCCGTCCCTTTTGCTCACACTGTCAATTCGTGCGCGCGCGCGCGCGCACACACACATACCTTATTCCTGGTACTTTCTGCCTTTTTGGAGAAAATCCCAGGTAGAAGTATTGGGACAAAAGGTACATGTATCTTGAATTTTAGTAGCTACAGCTGGATTGCCTTACAGAGTTGACAGCATCCTTAGACCACCCTGTACCATGTGGGTGTCCTTCAAGCTAAACCCACACCAACGTCAGTTATTATCATTTCTTAAAGTATGTGTCAGTCTGAGGGTAAAGATATCATTTTAACACATGTTTCTCCAGCTTTAGAAAAGTCTGAGTATCTTTTCTCTGTGTTTATTTCATTTAGACTTCTGCGAACTGTCTGTTCATACGTTTTGTCCATGCTGCCAGGGAGGCTTTTTCTTAGTCACTTCCGGGTGCCTTTTACCTGGGGGGCACCCTCATGCCTTATCACGTACGGTCCAGGGTTTGCTTCTGGACCAGCTGTGGTCAAACAGTCACCTGGTCTCGTGGGCTCAGACCCGAGCTGCCCACCGCAGTGGCTGCTGGGTCTCATGACACCTGTGGGCCTCCAAACCCCACGTGGGCACCGAGAGCCTGCTGGCCTTCTTATGTTGACATTCGTGGTTTGCAAGGAACCGCATGTGGCTCGAGAGCCTCCCTTGGCGCTTGTTCGCCCTGGTGCTGCCCCAAAGATGGGGCTGGCCTGGATGGCCTTCACAACCCGCCCACCTTTGTTAGCCTGCTTTCTCGGCACCTATGGAAAGCCTCCCTCTGGAGGAGGGCGCTGGGCCCTGGGGGGAAGGAAGGCAGGGGAATAGGGTATATCCCACGGACAGTGTCTGCCTGTGACTGTGGTCCTCCCTTCCAACTGGGGCCAAATTCACCCTGTAACAGAGAGTGACAGGGCCTGCAGGGTGGAGTGGGGATCCAAGGGCAGTCTCTAGTCCCCCTGTTCCACTCAGCCATTCATTCCTTCATTTGTGCATTCATTCATTCATTCATTCGACAAGACTTTGCCAAGTTCCTACCATACGCCAGGCACATAGAGCTCTAAGCCCCTTTCTGGGTCATGGACAAGTCTTGAGCCCCCACTTCCACTAGTCAGTTTCTTTGGGGCACTAGTGGTTGGTTCTGTGTCTTGATTTAGGAGAGACAGTGGCTGGCCCACAAGCAGGGCTGTGAAGGGACTCACATCCATGACGTAGGTGGGCTTTGGAAGATATGGGAGCCTTGGGGGGGCAGGGGGGGCCGGGGCTGGGGGCCTGCTGTGTGTGTATTTGTGCTCTGTGTATTTGAAGGTCTGTCCTGTGGGGATGGCAGTAGATTTGTCCTTTTGTGCCCAAAGGCAGACACAGGACCTGCAGGTGCGGGCTCTAGGGAAACAGAATCTCTCAGGGCCCTGACCACCGGCCCCCAGGGAGGAACCCTTTGTTTTTGGCCCCAGGATTTCTCCCGGGTTCTCTCCAACCCCACAGCTGCCTCCTTTGCTCTTCTTGGAGTTCCCTCTGGCCCTGGCCCTGCAACACCCTTTGTGCTCTGGGTTCACATTTCCCTGCGGGAGAAGTTGGCTAATCAAGTGTGTGGGCGCGGAACCCAGGCTGCTCTACCCACGCCCCGTCCCACGAACATCCCAGTGGGGTCACTGGCCTCCGAGGGCACCACAGGGACTTTCCACTTCATCTTTGTTGTCACCGTGAAACCAGCAGAAAGCCTGTGCCTCCCAGCAGGCCCCTTGGAACTTGAGGGATGTGTCTCCCAGCTGGCAGAGCACACTCGAGTCCCACGGGGCTGTCCTTGGGTTCAGTTCCCTGCTCTGCCTGTGCCCCCCGTGGGTCTCTCTCCCCTGGGGAACAGCATGACAAAGTCCAGATGACTATAGTATTAGTGTCGAATCTCAGACATCCCACCCGAGCCCTTCACCTGCTGGCCTTCATGACACACCACCACCTTCAGCGACGGAAAGTTACTTCTTCCGGGTCCAAGGCTGAGATCGGGACGGGGGTGGGCGGCTCCTTTCTGGCTTATTATGGATGGATGTCTGCTGGCTGTGGCCTCATGTGGCGGAGAGCTCGTGAGCGCTGGTGTCTCATCTGACAAGGGCACTAATCCCACCATGGGGGCCCCACCCTCACGACCTCATCTACCCTGATCACCTCCCAAAGTCCCATCTCCAAGTACCCTCATGCTGAGGGTTCGGGCTTCACCGTGTGAATTTGGGGGCAGGGGACACAAACGCTCCGTCCATAGCCCTGCAGTGAAAAGGAAATCAGTCCTTCAGAACTTTGACGCCGTCTTCTTCTGAAGATCGCCAGCTGCGGAGAGCTCTCTTTTTGAGTGTCGTGTCTTCAAATCATAAGACACTCTTGGTTCTTTGATATTGCCGAGTTTGGATTAAAGAGGAGTAAACGGTGTTTTTTTTAAATCATATTTTTCTGTAATCGTATAGCTGACTTGTTTACAAAGGATGTTTTCCTTATTCAGTGCTTCGTCGAACTATCCTGTGTTTTAAAATTTGCCTCTCCTGCCCTCAGCCATCCTTTTTACTAGCCTTTGCCTAATTCAGCTATTAAAAAAATGATGTTGTGGAAGAATACTTAGTGAATCGGTAGGAGACATAGTTAAACGGGGAAAAGTTACAAAATGGAGTGTACAGTATGAGCCCACTTGGTACCAAAAATATATATTCCATGCAGAGGAAAGTCTGGGAGGGTGTATGTGCTGAAAATGTTAACAGGAGTTATTTCGGGTTAGTGGGATTATGGGTTATTTTAAATTTCTTTCTTTTTGCATATGTGTAGTTTCTAAATTTTCTGCGGTAAATATGTATTACTTTTATAATAAGGACAAAATTATAACCACGGATCTTGCCAAGGGCTGCTCAGACTCCCTGACCAGAGGGGGCCCGGGGTGGGAGGGGGCGGGCCCTCCTGCGCTCTTCCGGTGGTCATGTGCTCACCCTGGGGTCCTCAGGGACCACACACCTGGAGTTTCCTTTCCCCCGGGGACCCTGGGCTGGGCGGAGCTGATGCGGATTTCCTCGCATGTGGAAGTGCCCCCCACCCCGCGGGACCCCTCCCTGGCACGTGGGTTCATCACCACCCTCCCTGTGCCTCTAGTCCTCCCCTCTGCCCATGCCAGGCAATGGGAGTGCTGGGGGGCATCTGAGGCGTGTCCGGGGCGTGGCCCAAGCTCGCCAGCGGGTGTGCTGGGAACTGAAACAAGGAGGGTCAGGCATCTTGTGTGGATCGTGAGACACGGCAGGCGCTGAGCAAACACCCCTCCTGTTTCTTTAAGGAACATGTAATCTGTCTGGGGACCCCCCAAATGTACACCAGGGGGGCCCACAGGGAGAGCTTCTGGGTGCGTGTCAGTTGACGTTCAACTCCTGCTCCGAGCTATTTCAGTAGGACTCATCCTCCCCCCGACACACCCACACACACCCACCCACCCACCCACACACACACACACACACACACGTTTTTCACCTGATAAAGCCAGGAGCAGGAACGATTCCAGGCTGCCATGCAGGTGATTGACAGTGGCCACCCCTGGACAAGGCAGTAGAGCCACGACTGTGTGCCCTGCACCCCCTTCCCAGCATCATCCAGACGGGGGATGGAGGCCAGGGTCCCAGATTATTCCTGGCTGGTCTGTCCCACAGAGCAGCTGCAGGACAGGAGAAGGGGCCTTACTCCCCTGCAGGTGTGGGCCTCCATCACTGGCCGAGGCCACCCTTTTCCTCTTCTGACCACGGTCCAGCCCCCTGGCTCTGGGCCGTGGATCTGTCCGTTTCTCTCCACGCCCTCAGTGCCAGCACTCTGCGCCTCGCTGCCTGAGCTTTGCTCCTGCGTCTGTCCTGCGTCGAGAGGCGTCTTCCTACGCAGCGGTCTGCTCATGTTGGCCCCTGCCCCCTTCCCCCACTCTGTGCGTGGTCCAGCCTGGCTTTGCTGCAGGCCACCCCCACCCTGCCCTCGGGAGGTCACAGCAGAGCCCGCCCTCCTCCACTCCTGCTCTCAGGCCCACTGCATGGCAGAGGACCACTTGGTGGTGGACTCGGAGAAGCAGATGGCAGGCGAGGGGTACTGCCGGTGACGCCTTTCTGAAAGAAATCTGGCGACGTCTAAGGAAGCGCTCGCCGCACAGGGCGCCGGACCACTCACACCAGGTCTGCCCCTGCTCCCCGGAGACCCCAGCCCTGACCGAGCAAAGCCCCGGGCGTGAGCGTGCAGATCGCATGGGGACCCGCTCGAATTGGTGTTGGCTCAAGCCCGTCCCCGCTGGAGGGGAGCCGGGCAGGCAAGCCGCTGGCCAGGAGGGAAGCGTGTCTGAGATGAAGGTGAATCACTGAGAACATGATAGGATTTACAAAAATTGGGTTGACACAAATTTTCAGGAATCCATCTGGGCTCCGTGAGAGGTAGAGTTCTTCCCTTTTCTAGGTTCCCGGGAAGCTTATGTTCTGGGGAAACTGGGTGTATTTGCTGCCAAAAGGGGCTTTATTTTTAGCCAAATGTGAGAAAGGGAAGGGGGGGGCACAGGCATGGGGGGGCTGAGGTCCCCTCAGGGTGGGGATGCCAGTGTAGGGGGAGGCCCTCGGGGCTGCGGGCGGGACCGGCCTCGGGGGCCGTTACCTTTTTCCTGCTGGGAAAGACGTCCCTTCCCGAGCTCCTACGTGG
The DNA here is from genome assembly GCA_028646485.1 of Cryptoprocta ferox. Taxonomy (NCBI): domain Eukaryota; kingdom Metazoa; phylum Chordata; class Mammalia; order Carnivora; family Eupleridae; genus Cryptoprocta; species Cryptoprocta ferox. The sequence goes on along the minus strand of CM053565.1, from coordinate 54,433,649 downwards.
GCTGGACTGCGACGTGTGGCCCCCGTGGGTCTTCCCGTCCCCTCCCCCAGCTGGTGTGCTGAGCTGAAGAGCAGCCGGCCATCACGCGCTCTCCATTTACAGGGTGCTCTTGCCCTTCACCGCTCGCTCAAAAGTAAAGCTGTCTGCGACGAGCCGAATGCCAGAGCCGGTGTGGACGTGGCCGCCGCCAACCCCCTGGCTCCACCTGCGTGCCTCTCCCCCCACCCCCCACCGCTGCACGCGCGGTCTGCTGGGGACTGAGAAATAGGGTCTGGGGTCTTGGAAAGGACAGTGGTGCTTCTCTGTGCCGCACCTGCCGGGAAGGAGCACACTGGTTCTTCTTCCCCCGCGGCCCCGGTGGGCAAGAGCCTGCTAGGTCCTGCCTCTGCCACCCCCACCCCCCACCCCAACTCAGACACCTGCCGTCTGCCGCTGAAAACGGACCCTCTTAGAAAGTGCAAGCGGCCTTGGAGGAGCTGCTCCCCAAGCTCAGGAAGGCCCCAGGCTCCCAGTCCCCCCAGCACTCTGCACACACCTCACCAGCCCCCGCACTTCTGTGGCTCCCTGTCTGGGCTTTATACCCCAGGGCCGGGGGAGGGCCTCCTTGTCTCTGAAGCCCCGGGCCCGCGCAGGCCAGCGCACAGTGCTGATGTGAATGGTGTGAGCACCGCCTCCACCCTGGCCTCCTGCTCTGGCCTGCCTTGCCCGAGTGCCTCTTGGTGCTGAGTTTCACGGGTAGGATTCCATCGCAACCGCAAAATAAAATATTGGCAGCCGGGGCCCAGGTGAGCAAGCGCCGTGTGCCGGGCGGAGTCATGGAGCTGGAGAAGGCGGGCTTGTTCCCGGGCGCACATGTTTCATGCTCTGGTGCGGGGCGGGACGCGCCCACCATAGTGTTGAGAGGGTGAGCACTGGGGGGCTGCGTTCCCAGAGGGTCTCAGCCCGGGGCGATGATGGGGTGAGGAAGGTGGTGTCGGGAAACCAGCATTCTGAGATGTCACCTCCCCTCTCCTCCAAAACACACGTGCAGAGCTGTGGCGGGAAGGGCTGCTGGCTTCTCGAGGGACAGGACCCAAGGGAAGAGGCCAGAGCCCGGGACCCCTACCCCCTTGCAGGCAGACGGCTGTGGACAGAACAACAAAGTGGGATTCGGAGCAGGGGTCGAGGCAGGCTCCGTGGGTGGGACCATCAGACCCCTGGGGCCAAGAGCCCTTGGAGTCGGGGTCCCTGGCTGGCTGTTGACCAGTCTCCCTCGCTAACCAGTTGGACAGTTGGTTGTAGGTAGTAGTTTCTGCCTAACCTTTTGATTTTGACTTAAGGGTGTTCTGGCCACTTGGGTCTTTACCTTTATTCTGGAATTCTCTTAGTTCGGCTTCCTGTCCTGAATCACGTGGGGAACATTCTACCCCTCCGTGGCGCGTTCCCGTCTCCAAAACACAGGTCTGGACTGGGTCATCAGTGCAGGTGTCTCATCCTGGGCTCCTGAATTCACCAAGCAACCTCACTGTGTCAGCGTCGTTGAGGATTTTCTCCGGGGCGGGTGAGAGAGCACTGCAGGGCTGTTCCTCCTTTCCACGGGTGCACGCAGTGTCTTTGCCGCACATTAAAAGATCCCCCTACCCAGGGGCGCCTGGGGGGCTCAGTCGGTTGAGCGTCTGACTTCAACTCAGGTCATGATCTCTCAGTTCGTGGGTTCGAGCCCCGCGTCGGGCTCTGCGCTGACAGCTCGGAGCCTGGAGCTGCTTCGGATTCTGCGTCTCCCTCTCTCTTTGCCCCTCCCCCACTCACACTCTCTCAAAATACTCTCAAAAATGAGTAAATGTTAAAAAATCTTTTTAATAAAACAACCCCCCTACCCAGGCCTTGCATAAGTTCAGACCAGCTCCCATGCAGCTGGGATGTTTAGAGCAGGGGTTTGCCAACCTGTCCTGTCAAGGGCCAGGTCGTCAGTATTTTAGGGCCGGGAGGTCTCTGTTGCAAAAACTCAACTTGGCCGTGGGCAGGAAAGCCGCCGCAGAGAACACATAAGGGATGAACGTGGCTGAGTTCCAGCAACACTTTATTTGCAGAAACAGGTGGCGAGCTGGGTTTAGCGCCCCATCTGTGGCTCGCCGCCCTGCTCCGCAGCCTCCAGGGATGCCTGCCTCCCCCCTTTGGGGGGTGAGCCGTGTTCTGGCCCTCTGTCCATTTCTCCCTCTTCTTCGGTGCTCCTCCCTGGCCCCCCACACTGGGGACCACCCCGATGTTCAGTAGCATCACCTCCAGTGGTGGAGGGGGTTGTCTGCAGGCCTGGCTCACTGTCTCCTTTGCGGGGTCCCTTCTCTTGCACAGACTTGGGTCCTCTACCGGGTCTGCGGCCGTGCGGCCAGGTGCCTGCCCTTGACCACACACCGAGCCCCACCTCCCTTTCTTGGGCCACCGTGGTGCCCACCGCCCAGTGCCCTTCAGCCTTGGCCTCCTCCTGCATCTGGCGCCTCATCCGGGGCCAGCTCCCCGGCCCAGTCCAGCTTCTTCCCTGTGCGCGAATTCCGCTGGGCACTCCCGAGCCTCTCCCACGAGCCGGAGGGCTGCTTCTTTGGGTGTTGAAAAGGTAGATTCTAAGTGACAACTCTCTGTTCTCTTCACTTCTTACTGGAGGTCGGACTTGGCTTCCTGAGTCTCCGGCCCAGGCCCGCCGGGGGACCAGGTGATGGGACAGGAAGGGGCAGACCCTTGCTGTCAAAGAGAAAAGAAAATGAGCTTTTCTCTTAAGCATCTTATTTGGAAATAACTGTAGACTCACAGGGAGCTGAGAAGTCAGTGCGTGAAATCCTGGGCACCCTTCACTGGGGTGAGAGTGAGCTTTGCTGGCATGAGTGTCCATGGGCCTTACGTGAGGTCTTAGATGAAGTGGGGTGGGGTTGGCGCTGAGGGACGTTTGCACGCACACCCGCACCTGCTCACTGTCCTGCCCGGAGGTGGTAACATCGTGCTCCTGCCTCTGTCCTGCCCCGTGTGTGTTGAGCACCCGCCCTCCGTCAGGGGCTGGGGCACAGAGGGCAGCGAAAATAGACCCCACCCCAGGGACACCACTGCCGGTAAAGTCAGAGGTGGGAAGGAGAGCCCTGGGGACATCATCCTGTCCGCAGCAGGGAACAGAGCCTGCGTGGGGTGGCAGTGGGGGGGCCCCCCTCCTGTGGAAATCTCTGGAGGAGAATCCCTCCTCGCCCCTCCTGGCTTCTAGTGCTGCCAGCAGCCATGGGGCCCCTTGGCTCGTGGCCAAGGGGCCACGATGTGATTGTGAAAGGGAGGTCATGAGCCAAGGGGCCCCAAGGGCTGCTCCACAGCCACCTCACTCTAGCCTTAGGCCCCGTGGTCACATGGCCTCCTCCCCGTGCGTCTGTGTGTCCTCTCCTCTCCTGGTAAGGACACCCGTCACTTTGGATTAAATGCCCACCCCGGCCCCAGCATGACCTCCTCTTCACTCACATTGTAATCACATCTGCAAAGACTCTATTTTCAAATCAGGTTGCCTTCAGAGGGACCGAGGGTTAGCACTTCATCGTCTCTTTTCTTCCGGTGGGGGAGGTGGGGACACAGTGCATCCCGTGGCAGACACTGAGCCAGCAGGCGAGGGCGGGTGGGCGGGCGGCAGGATGGCACGTGCTGCGCGGCTGGGACCCCCTGCTCCCCGCCGCCCCTCCTGGGAGCCCCCCCCCCCCCGGCCTGTTCGAGCGAGGCAAGCTCACGAAGAGGCAGTAACAGGCACTCCCCTCTATTATTGTGGCTGCCAGCACTCCAGGACCAACTGGGTTTACAAAAATAAAGTTGTATCATCTGCTGCATGTACCGCTTCCCCCAAAACAGGTTATTAAGGGGAAGTGGGGAACATCGGAAGCAGATGGAGGAGCCCTCGATTTGCATAAGGTGCCATTTGCACGGCTCAGAGCCTCTGTGGCCGCAAGAATGTATAGAAATACACAGACGTAAGCCCTCAGCTGGGAAACAGAGGCACACTGATCAGCCCCGGAAATAGATGTGAGAGAGACCGAGCTGGCGGGAGGGGACGGCGGGGGGAGGGCTTGGACAGGAGAGGACAGAAAGCAAATCTGGTGGCCCGGCAGCACTGCCAGGCCCAATTGCGGGGCCGCCCCCCCCTCACAGTGTTAGGATTTCAGGGCTGATGGGTTTTATATGTGCAACGGCAGGATGGGTGTTTCCACCAGACCTGCCTTTTCTTCCCTCTCCCGGAAGGGCAATTGCAGAAAAAAGGAGAGAAGAAAAAGAAGGTCGTGGCTGCCAGCTAGCTGGCTTGACGATCCTGGAGGGAAGGGGGTGGTGTGAGTGCTCTCAGTCCCCAGGTGCGGATGGGGGTCGTGGCCGAGCGGTTGATCCGTGCACGGAGGAGGAAGCCAGGAGTGGGGGTGGATAGAAGGTGTGATCCGGAGGGGAGAGGAGAGAGTGGACTCAGGGTGCACGGGGTGGGGGGTGGGGGTGGGTGAGACGCCTGACCTTGGATGGCCGCCGGTGGTGGGGCGGGCAGGTGCCCTGCGAGTCCGCGGCCGTGGAGTCCTCCCTGGGCCCGTGTCACCTGGAAGGGAGCCCCTCTCTGCCCAAAGCCGCCTGCAGAGAGCAAGGCGTGCTCAGTTGTCTGCGCCGTGACCCTTTACATTCTAGATGCCAGGGCAGCAGGGTCGAGGAGCAGCGTCCAGTCCACGTGCAGCCCTGGGACCTGGTTTGCCAGGACAGACCCGCCCCCCACCTCCCCTCCCTCCCTCCCTCCTAGGCGGCTTTGCCATTTGCTTCCCAGCGTCCTCCGCCTCGACCACCCCGTACTCTCTGCAGGTCAGATGCTGATTTTACAGCCTGGGTCAGCAGTGGTGCGGGGGTGGGGGGGGTGGGGCCTCTTGGCTGGACATTTAGGCCACTGTCCTGCCGTGCTTGCTTAGTGGCTGTTGATGAGAGCGGTAGTGCCTGTGTAACTCCCTGGGACTTAATACCTGGGGAAGGGGACAGATGTGGGGATGACAGTCTTGGGGTCCCCTTCTGGGGGAAGGAAGTCGCTTGGCTCAATGCCACGGTCCAGTATCGTGGACAGGGCTGGCCTCATCACCAGCCATGCGAGTGCTGCCCGCTGACCCACTGAGCGAGGAGGCGGCTGAATGCCCGCTGTAGCTGCCCTTTGTGGTGCTGAGTTGGTGCTTCAGACACTGCCCAGGGGGCAGCTCTCCCCGGTCCTCGAGCTCCAGGGGCCACGTGCCTGGTTCTTCCTGATGGGCTGTGGGTGGCAGTGAAGCCTGGCATTCGGGGCAAGCGGTTGAGTGTGGAGGGTGCAGCCCAGCACCACCCATTCGACGGCGGCTGGATGATGCCAGGAGCCATGAAACGGCTGAGCCTCGGCCTGGAGGCAGCCGTGGCCCCAGTCCCTGTGCGGAGGCCAGCCTCGATGGACGTGAGGTCAAAGGCAGGTGTTTAGCAGCCAGAGTGTCCTGATGAGTCCCGCCACTTTGCTTGGGCTTCTACGCAGCTGCAGGTCAGCGACGTCTGTCCTGGGTGGGGGACAGGCTCAGTGTTGGGCCAGCTCTCTCAAGGGATTGTGTCACAACTCTAAGTAAAAATGAGTGTTCGTCTCTCCTGATGGGAAACGTACCCACTCGGGGTGCATACTCAGACAAGGAAAGGGATCCCCATTGCAAAAATCCGAGCGTGGAAAACTGATAATGACTGATATCATCACGCACTTTCCACGGGATCCCAGCCAGGCGCCTTTAGACGTGCAGCGCTCGGCAAGCATGGACGCTTCAGTGCCACGGCCACGTTCACGATCACACAGGATTCGAGGCACCCGTGGTTCTGCCCTGTCAGGGTGGGGGCGCACCCCGCAGAGCTCGGCCGTGCAGAAGTGAGACAGGCATTGCCTGTGGCCAGGGCCCCTCCGGGAAGGTGAGGTGGGGGGGTCATTGTCCCAGAAATGGGGACAGCAGTCTCTGTCACTTCCTAGTGCACTCATCTGGAACTCGGTGGATCTGAGTCCAAGTCAACACGACCAGTGGCCGCCGAGTGCGGTGAGGTCCTTCCTTGTCTTTTGGCTCCTGGGTGGGAGGCAGGCCCGCGGCTTCCGCCACTGTTTGCAGCTGGCACTTAGCTTATGGCGATGTTGGCTCCCCCACCCCAGGGACATTTGGCCGAGTCCACAGACATCTTCAGTTGTCATGGCTTGAGATGGGGGTGGTGCTCCGGCATCTGGACAGAGCCCAGGGACGCTGTGGGACACCTTAAGATGCCCAGGACGGGCCCTGCCTTAGAGAATGATCCTCCCCAAAGGGCAATGTGCAGAGGCTGAGAAACCCCGACCTGCGGGGGTGCCCGTCACGGGCCCCTTTCCGTGCTAAAGCCACACGCAGAACATTCTTAAAGCATGTGTTAGGCGCTTGTCTGATGGTGAATCACGTGCAAGAACCCTCGTCCGAATCTGCCTAGATCCTCAGCACGTGGTAGCTGGGGGCCCTGGGCAGGGGTCTCCTCTGCTCTGAGGCACCAGGCCAACCGGGGCTGTCTTCACAGTCGCTCCCCGGCAGAGGCGATCGCTTCCAGGCGCGACACCCCTGCTCGGTCCAGACTGTATGCAGCTGGCGGCACTGGCCTGTGACAGGCGCCCAGCATTCACCACTGGAAGTGGACATTCCGGGGAGGGGCTGTTGCTGCACGTTTCTGGGATGTGGCTGCGCTGACATCGGGGGCTGGCCTTGAGAGCCGAGGGGTTTTGTGGTCCCCGTCCGGACGGCTGGAGCCCGAGATCGGGCGGAGGAGAGGCTCCCTTGGAGGTACCGGACGCCACTTGCCTTCGTTCTCGCTGAGACCGGCTGCAAACGCGGCTTCTAGGGAAAGGGCCCCGGACCCGCAGCTTGTCTGCCGCATGCTGGCGAACCTGCCCGAATGTCGCTTCATGCAGTCCTTTTCTGTCAAACCCACTTTATCCAAGTGGGGAGCAGAACAATTTTATTAGCTCAGAACTTTCTGGAATCCTGAGTCCCTCCCCTGCCCCCCGCCCCACCTGGAACAGACGTGGAAAGTCCCTAATCACAGAATGGGGGCCTGGGGAATCATTTACTCCAACTCCCTGTTTTGTGTGTGTATGTTTTTAAAGGTTTTATTTATTATTGAGAGACAGGGAGACAGAGCATGAGCAGGGGAGGGGCAGAGAGAGAGGGGGAGACACAGAATCTGAAACGGGCACCAGGCTCTGAGCTGTCAGCACAGAGCCTGACGCAGGGCTCGAACTCATAAACCGCAAGATCATGACCTGAGCCGAAGTTGGATTCTTAACTGACTGAGCCACTCAGGCTCCCCCCTCCTGTTTGTTTTTTAAGGTTTATTCATTTTTGAGAGACAGAGGGAGAGAGAGAGAGAGAATGAGCAGGAGAGGGGCAGAGAGCGAAAGAGACACAGAATCCGAAGCAGGCTCCAGGCTTCAAACTGTCAATACAGAGCCCGATGTGGGGCTCAAACCCAGAAACCGCGAGATCATGACCTGAGCCGAAGTCGGATGCTCAACGCACTGAGCCACTCAGGTGCTCCCTCCAACCCCCTGATTTTAATGATGGGGAAACAGAGGCCCAGAAGGGAAAAGCAGAGAGTGAGTCACAAGAGCAGGACCCAAGTCCCAGGCCTTTTGTCTCCCAGGACAGCGCCCTCTGCACCCGAAGGGTATGGCTCTGTGACCCCTTAGAGGTGCTTGGCCATTTATACGGCGGCCCCGAGACCAGGAGGGGAGGAGGGGGTCGGGCTGTGGACTGTGGGAGGTGAGTGGTCCGGACGCGGGACTTCTGTGATTCCTTCCCAGACGAAGGACACTCAGCGCGCACCGGCTGGTTCGGAAGGTTGACTTGGATCAGTTCTGCATTTCATCAATTGTATTTGATGTGCGCGCTCCGGGCTTCCTCGCCCTGCTGGTGGGCAGCTGTCATGGCCCTGGTCATGCTCCTGGCATTTGGGCATCGGCCCAGGGCTCAGCGGCTCCCTGTCGGATGAGCGAGCGCATCCGTTGATCACACCTCTGCTCAGCTCTCAGGGGCGCCGGACTCTCCGAAGAGACAAACTCAGTGATGAGAACTTTGGCCTTTTGACCGAAATGTGATGGACTGAGTGTGGCCAGCCTCCAACTCCTGCGCCAAAATCGTAACCCCAAGGTGATGGTACTTGGCGGGGGGGCTTTGGGGGGGGTGAGAGGTCACGAGGGTGGAGCCCTCATGAACGGGACTAGTGCCCTTATAAAAGGGACCCGGGGGGCGCCTGTGGGGGGGGGGCTCATTCGGTTAAGCGTCCAACTTCGGCTCAGGTCAGGATCTCGAGGTTCGTGGGTTCAAGCCTTGCATTGGGCTTGGAGCCTGGAGCCTGCCGCCTGCCTCGGATTCTGTATCTCCCTCTCTCTCTGCCCTTCCCCTGCTAGCTCTCTGTCTCTCTCTCAAAAATAAATAAAAGTTAAAAAAAATAAACCAAAAGGGACCTCAGGGAGCTCCCTCGCCCCTTCCTCCCTGTGAGGACACAGCGGGAGCACAGCCGTCAGGGACCAGGAGGCCCTCACGGACTCCGGATCTGCCAGCCCCCTGACCCCAGCCTCCCAGCCTCCACAACTGTGGGAAATCAAGCCCCCAGTCGAGGACATTTCTATGCGAAGAGTCAAGGGCGCATCGGTACCAACATTTGGGGACGTCTGTGATAGCACAGCGTGACCTTTTCTTCCTCCCAACCCATTTCCAGCTGTCTGAACACGTAGGACCCCAGTGGGGCTGCCTGGTGACACCGAGGCGAGGCTGCTTCCTATCAAACCCGAGCACACCTAAACTTTTGAAAAATCGTGGTAAAATACACGTAACATACAACTTACTTTCCTAACCACTTTTAGGTGCACCGTTCAGGGGCATTAAGTACACGCACACTGTTCTGCGGCTGTCCCCACCAGAATGTTGTCATCGTCCCGAACTGAGACTCTGTCCCCGTTAAACACCAGCTCCCCACCCCTCCTCTCTCCCAGCCCCCGGTGCCCCACCATCCTACTTTCCATCTCCGTGAATCTGACGACTCCAGGGACCTCACGGGAGTGGAGGACCCGTTTGTGCTTAGGGGACGGGCTGACATCACTCAGCGTGTCCACGGGGTCCGCCGTGTTGTAGCAGGTGTCAGGATGTCCTTTCTGTTAAAGGCCGAATGACGTTCCGTTGTGTGCACGGGCCACAGCTTGCTCGTCCGTTCTTCTGTCCGTGGACACTGGGTTGCTTCCTCCTCTTGGCCACCGCGAATAATGCTATGAACATGGGGTGTAAATATCCCGAGAGCCTCCTCCCGGTAGGTTGGGTCTGTACCCAACAGGGGAATTGCGGGGTGAGACCTTCGATCTCGTTGTTTCCATCTGTTACCTCTGTGTCTGGAGATGGGTTCCTCTGTGATGTGGGAGATACAGTGATGGGACTGCTCTGCCCCCGTTCCCACAGCCCTGCAGGGGTGAAGCTCCTGCCTCGGGGGTCTCAGGGGGGCCCCTGGACCTCTTCTCTCTACTCGGTCACATCCGACGTCTGTGTCTGGGTCCCGTCTCTGTCCCCGAGGAGCACATGGCTGCAAGTCTCCCAGTGATGACGTCCCAGCTTCCCCCAGTGGAGGGGTTGGAAGAACGCGGTCTCACTGTGGATCAGCGAGCTGAGGCCGCCGCCAGGCGGCCACGCCCCTTCCTGCTCTTCACACCCGTCACGGGCTCAGACGTTTGCTGAGCACCTCCTGGAAGTCACTCTTCTGGGGGCCGTGGGAAGGCAGAAACATGTAAGACCGTTCTTGGCCTCGAGCAGCTCGATGTTTAATGACACGTAACACGTGTGCCCAGGAAGCAGCGCCAGGGGGGCCGTTGGCAAGGGCTGGGGCGCCCAGAGGTGATCTGGGGAGCTGGCACATCACGTGGCTGTCGGGAGCGGGTGGGATTTGGATGTGTGAGCACGGGTTGTTGGATTCTTCTCAAGACCCAGGGCACCGTCACTCGAGAAACTCCTTATAAAGTGTATGTCCTCTTTGGGATAAACCACCCACCGGTGGGCCTCTCCTTTACGGCAGCCAGGCTCCATTGTCCCCGGGGAGGACCCCCAGGACCTCTCCGGGTAGGAGATGGTGTGTGTGCGCCTGCACGTGGGTCTGGGTGGGAAGACTGTACTCAAAGATGACGGAAGATCTCTTTAAGACACCAAAATGTATCCTGAAAGTAGTTGGAGGGAACAGATGGGTAAAAGGTAACTTGTGGGGGGGTGTCTCAGCCAGCTCGGGCTGCTCTAACAAGACCACCAGAGACGGGTGGCTTAAACCACAAACATTTATTTCTTGAGGTGCCGGGAAGCCCAAGGTCAAGGTGCCAGCAGACGTGGTGTCCGGTGACGGCCCTCTGCCTGTGGCCTTCCCTGGTGGAGAGACGCCATCTCTGCTTACACGGGCACTGACCCCATCACGGGGCTCTGCCTCCCAGCACGGCCATGTGAATCTGGGGGGATGCACATTTGGTGCCTGGCAGGTGGCCCCACAGGGCTTGTCGCCCTGATGTCAGCACACGGAGTCGGGAACTCGTAGCTACGAGGGGTGGCCTTCGAGGAGGGAGAGACCCTTCATGTTCTGAGATTTGGGGTACAGCTGTGCGGCGCCTCTGTGGTCGGGACAGTTTCCGGAACAGGCGTCGGGAGAGCGGACAGGAGTGCGGGGGCCTCCAGACACTGTTTTCAGCATCGGAGGCACACACGCGTTCTAGGAGCGTTTCATGCGTCCACGTTCCTTCTCTCAGGTCAACCTCTGTCGTGTCCTAGGCTGATCCCTCCTTCCCCCCCGTGGCTGAGGTCGGGGCTCCTGCCCTGCTCTGGGAGCAGTAACTTCCTGGCAACGCCTGGACGTCTACTTCACCGTAAAGGGGATTATGGCTACACGGTTAAAGGGTAAACCGTATGGGATTCTCAATGACTGAAAGTGATTCACTTACTTGTATTGGCAAAAAAAGGGAAACTGAGGACACGTAAATATAGGACTGTATAAAAGTACTCCTCGCTCCCCACAGGCAAGGGGCGGGGTGGGGGGTGGGTAAGCAGGTCTGCCGGGAGAGGAAGCGGCGTGCAGCGGGATGGCCCGTCGGCCAGGGACCCCCGCGCTCGCCCTCCCTGGAGGGACGTGCGGGCGGCAACCCCCGTTTCCCATCCGCTTGGTGTTCCCCAGCTGCGGGCAGCGGGGCCGCTCTCGTCGCCTGCTCCTTTGCCCTTCGCCGATGGAGGGAGCTGGGGGTCCCCAGCGTCGCCGGTCCTGGGCGGGAGCGCTGAGCTGACTTGCTGGCCCCCCTTTTGGGGGAACCGTCCCTCTGAGCTGCGCCCAGGACGGGCCTCCCTTTGATGCTGTGCTGTTATTTCAGCAAAGCCTGACCCGGGCTCACTCCCGCAGGTCCCAGGGGAAGGCTCTGCGTGTGTGCTGTGTGCACTGTGTGTGTGCGTGCATGCGTGTGTCTGCACGTGCATCTCTGTGTGTGTGCACACACGTGCCTGTGCATACATGCACGCACATGCATGTATCTGTGTGTGCATGTGCGTCTCTGTGTGTGTGGATCTCTGTGTGCACACACATGTATCTGTGTGTATGTGTGCATAGTGTGCATCTGTGTCTGCACGTGTATATGTGTGTACCTGTGTGAGCATGCATACATGTGTGCGTGTGTGCATATGCTGTGCATGTGTGTGCATATATGTGCGTCTGTGTGTGGATCTCAGTGTGCACACGCATGTTTCTGTGTATGTGTGCATATGTGTGCGTGTCTGTGTGCATGGGTATGTATGTGTACGTGGGTGAGCATGCATACACGCATGCGTGTGCATATACATGTGCGTGTGTGTGCATATACACATGCATGTGTGTGCATATACTGTGCATGTGTGCACACGTGCCAGTGCATATATCTGTATGTGCACATACGCACATCTGTGTATTTGTGTGTGCATCTCTGTGCACACACATGTGCCAGTGCATATATGTGTGCATGTGCACGTATCTGTTCGTGTGTGTACCATGTGCGTGCATGTGTATGTGCACTTGCATATATACCTGTCTCTGTGTGTCCGTGTGCACACGTACGTGCGTTAGCATGTGAGCCTGCACCAACCGGCACAGATGGAAGTCTGGGTGAGCAGCAGGTGCCGGCTCTTCCTGGCTGGAGGGGGACAGGCCATGTCCTGTTTGAGTGCCTCCCGTCCCTCTGCGTCTACAGACTGCGCAGAGGAGGATGCGGCTCTGACCACAGGGACAGGCCCGGCTCCATCCACGTGCCGCCTGCACAGCCGCGCACGGCCCGGCGTGCAGAAGGGCTCGGGCTTCACCTGAAGCTCTGTTGTCATCTTGACGTCTGAGCGGGGCCTTGCGCTCTCCCCTTGTTCTGGGGACCACGGATCGGTGGCCGGTCCCGGTGGGAACCCATCCGGTCCGGCTGGTGTGTCAGCTAGAAGCCCTTTGCGAAGCGGCCCCTCTGCGCTTTCCCTGCAGCCTCGGACGGAGCCCACCGCCGATCCTACCCTCAACGCCTGGCCGGCCGAGGCCAAGTGACGGGTGCTGGCCTCTCTGTGGCCCGGTGCCAGCCGCCCCCGGGCCCAGGTGCCAGGCTCCAGTGGCCAAGGACATTAATCACTCCCAGGCGGGTGTCCCCATGCTGGAGGCAGGGCTGGGGGGGCCAGCTGCCCGGCTGGCATCTGGGTTGGGGAGGACAATGTGGAGAGAGTGCTCCTGGCCCTGCCTGTGCCGTGGAGGGGGCAGTTCGGCTCTCTCAGGCTGGAGGCCGCGCCCTGGCTCAGCCCGGCACGCTCCTCGTCACCCCCAGTGCCATCCCGGAGACAGAAGGCCTTCTTGGCCGCAGCCCTGCTCCTCCCCCGTCTCTGGCCGATGGGGACCAGTGTGTCCTCGGCCTGCCCAGGGCAGGGCCACTTGTCCTTCTCGTTGACAGGCTGCCCAGTGAGCCCCTCTCCTGGGGGAGGGGGCAAGAACAGAGGCTGTGGAGGGGCAGGCCTTGACCCAGGGTGGGGGCACCCGTCCCAGCCCATGGCCTTGGGCAGCTCCCTTGGCACTGGTCTCGTTATCCTCGGCTGCATGGGGGAGTCTTGGAGCGAGCGGGCACTTCCAGTATGCCCTGGGCACCACTGGAGCGCAGGGGTCCTCGAGACGGCCCGCGGGCTCCACGATTTACCAGAAGGGCTCTCGGAGCTGAGCGTGCTGTCCACCCCCGTGAGGACCGTCCAGGACAGCGGAAGGACACAGATGGAATCAGCAAAGGGTAGAGGTGCGTGGGGCCGGGTCTGGGTCCACAGAGCCCAGGCGTGAGCTTCTACGTGTCCTGTCCCAGGAGAGCCGTGTGGATGGGGCTTGGTTCTCCCAGAACGGGCGCGACAGCACGCACAGAGCGCTGCCAGCCGCGGCCGCGCACCTGAGCCTCGGGGCCAGAGTTTTGATCGGGTCTCAGTCAGGACCACCCTCGAGCCGACCCCAGTCTGCAGCCCCCACAAGGTCCACGGACACCGCGCAGCCCCAGGCCCCTGGGTGAACGTGCTGGGCTCAGAGGCGACCTCCCAGAAGCCAGGGGCAAGGGCCAAGCCTTTTTTGGGGCAAGGCTGACGCTAACTGTTGGCTGCACAGGCCCCAGTGTGATTCTCACAGCACAGACAGGAGAGAGAAAAGGGAAGCCGATCCGGGGAGAGAGGGCCAGGCCCTGTGCCTGGCACGTGGGGACCGTGTGCAGGGAGGTGGCTGGGTGCAGGAGAAGAGGCTGAGCCCCAGGGCAGTGGCCCCTCTCCGTCCCTTCCATTCTGTTCCCTGGGCCTTTTCCTGGGTAACTTGGGCCTGACCCTGGGCTGGCTGGGCTGTGAGGTCAGGGCCATTCTGGAATGAGTAGGCCGAGGAAACTGCCAGACGTGCCCTGGCTTGCCTGTAACCTGGTTCGTCTCTCCTGCTTTGCTTTCCCCTTCCGGCCGTCCCCAGGCACCTGCGTGGGCGCAGCGAGCGAGCCCTGGGGCGGCAGTGGGGTGCGCGGGCTCCCAGGGACAGCCCCATCTGCCGAGAGGGCCATCTGCCCTTCAGGAGAGAGAGGAGCGGAGCACCACGGCCTTTGTTCCTTGCTCTTTCACGCCGAGTGCTGAGCTCAGCCTTCCCCCAGTGCCCGAGCTCCTTGGTGGGGAGGGTTCCTTTTGGGGGTCTGGTGCCCCGGGTGTTTGGGGGAAATGCCGGCCCTGGGCCTTCCTTTGGCGCTTTCCTGGGCACAGCACCCCGAAAACGCCTCTCTGGAGGCCAGCTTCCTGCTCCCAGTCCCGGCTGCTGTTTGGGGGAAATGGGCCCCGTTTGGGGGAAATGTTCCATTTGTGCCACCTCTGTGACGATGGGAAAATAATTTTCCGAACTGCTTCTCTTCCGAACAGTTCCGAACTGTTTCCCTCCGTAAAGCAGGGAACCAGGAGCCTGTCACCGGGCCTGGTGCCAGCCACGCGGCCCCTCTGTGCTTTGTACGTTCTGAGCACATCCCTGCCATCCGCTCACTTCACTCTCAAGGTGGTTCTGGGAGGGCCGGCAAGGCAGGCAGTGTCACTGCAACTTGTAGATGGGGAAACCGAGGCCTGGTTGGTTCTTGCCGGTCATCCTTCCGGGGCTTTTCCCCCGAGCCCTGCCCTTCTGCTGTGGGTGAAAACACCGACGGTCAAGCTGACTCACCCACAAACCGCCAGCCCCCAGCCCCGCTGGCCTCCAGGGACCTTTCTGGCACGTTTTCCCGCCCGAGCGTGAGCCCCGAATATGAGCCTCGCATGCGTGCCTCTATCCGGAGGAAGGGGGACCCCCATCCTGTGGGCCTCAGGCAGCCAGCCCCTCTTTCCCTGGCCTCTCCCTTCTCACTGATGGCCCTCGCGCCTCGATTCTGCAGCTGCCGTAGGAGATTTTATAGTCAGTCGGTGCACTTTAACGAGTGATAGATCACTTTCATTGCCTCGCCTCGTGATTAATTTCCCATAATAGTCCTCTCTCACGCCAAGGCGAGAAGAGGAGAGAGAGAAAAACCCTACATGATCCACTTTGTGCTCGGAGTATAAATGAATTAGATTTAATTTCTGTTTAATTGTTTCCATAGCTCAACCTCTGCTGACTTCACAGGATAATGTATTTTGCAGTCTGGGGGAAAAGGAGGCGGGAGGGAGGGGAAACAGAGGCCGGAGCTGAGTGGGCTGCCCGTGGACACTGTTTAATTACACCTGATGGCCTTATCTCCTTGTCATTATTGGGGGCTCCTCGGGCCTCCCGGCTGCACCGAGGATCAGTTCCCGGCTGGATCTCGGGCCGGCTGCCTTCAAGGAGGCCAGGCATCTGTGGGGAGCATCGCGTTGAGTCAGGAGCAGCAGACCGTGTCCCCGAAGTTGCTGGTGGGAAGGAAGGACGGAGGATAGCATGTCTTTTGGGGTGGAGGTTTCCCATGTTACCGTTGACGTTATGAAAGCAGTAGCCCCCTCGGCCCGCCAACACGTGGCTCTTCGCAGTGCTCCCTCCTCAGAGCCGTGGGGCTGCGATGGGCGGGGCTGGGGGGCTGGGGGAGGAGGTCCTGCCCCTGTTGGGACAGCGGTCCGGAGCCCCACCCTTCCCTCCGGAGTCCAGCACACTCGCTTTCTTTCTCTTCTGCCGTTTCTTGTGGTGAAATACACGAGGCCTGACAGTTACCGCTTCGGCCGGTCTTAAGTGTACACGCCGGAGGCACCAGGCACGTTCACGCTGTCGTGCGCCCATGCCACCATCTATTTCCAGAGCGTTTCCGTCTTCCCAGAATGAAACTCTGTCCCCAGGAACCAGTAACCCCCTGCCCCACCCCCGCCATTCCCTGGCCCCCCCCTGTCCTGTCTGCGAATGTGACGACTCCGGGGAGCCTCACACACGTGGGTCACACGGTATTCGTCCTGTCGTGACTGGCTTCTCTCGCGCAACAGAACGTCCCCAAGGTCCATCCACGGTGTAGCAGGTGGCAGGATGTCACTCCCGTTGCCTCGCGTGGGCGGTCCTCATCTGGTTCGTCCTTCCGTGGGTGATGGACGGTGGCTGCCCTGCCGTGTTTTTTGAGAGTGCGTTCGGAGGAGTCTGGGGTCCAGGGTCCGTGGCCCCGTGTAGCTGGTTGAAGCTTCCCGTGCAAGTTACCAGAACCTCTCCTGGCCGTGTTCTCTCTGTCACCCGAGCCCGGTCAGCCAGCCACGACGGCCCTTGTGGTCCCCGTTGGTGGATGACCTCCGACTTAGGGGCTCTGACAGAGCCACGGCATGGCTCTCTCCGGTACTGTGAGCCACGGCCACAACTCTGCCCGGCCCCGGGAGCCACGGCCACTCTTGCTGGGCACAAGTACTCACGATACCGCTCATCTGGAGCCGCTCCATTTTTTCAGTCCCATCCAGAGAGGATAGGACCTGCATTTACAGATGGGGAAACTGAGGTCAGGGGAGGTCAGGGGTCTGGTCAGAGTCCCTCCGGAAGGGTCTGCACCAAGCCCTGAGCCCACATCTTCTGGATCCAAACACCTGGCGTGTTTCTATCAGCCGGCACTGCCTGGGTGGGATCAATAAACCACCGTGCGGGAAACTTCCACGTGGCCAGGGACACGGCACATGCCACACGCCACACGCCCGAGCCCTGGGCATCCCTGCAACACGCCACACGCCACACGCCACACGCCCGAGCCCTGGGCATCCCTGCAACACGCCACACGCCATACGCCCGAGCCCTGGGCATCCCTGCAACACGCCACACGCCCGAGCCCTGGGCATCCTTGCAACAGGCCACACACCACGCCCGAGCCCTGGACATGCCTGCAACAGGCCACACGCCCGAGCCCTGGACATGCCTGCAACAGGCCACACACCACACCCGAGCCCTGGACATCCAGCCGGGGGTGTGGTGCTGATGGAGGCTGATGGTACCCAGCCCTGGTCAGGGGCTCGTAGCGGCGGCTGGGGGAACCGCAGCACCCAGAAAGGGACTGGTCACTCCGATAACAGCCCACTGGTTCTGTGTTTCAGTGTGTGTCGTCCTTGGCCAACATCCAAGCTTACAATAAACAGAGACCTGCCTCATTGATACCCCAGGGCCTGGCACACAGGCGGAGCTTATGAAATGCCGTAGACCAGACGCAAGTGGACGGTGTAGGTCCTGCTTGTTTTGACTTGGTGGCATTAGCTCCAAGAACGAAGGGGGATGGGCGCAGGGACTGGCGTTCAGATCGAGCTATGCAGGCTCTGGGCTTGCAGGGGATGTTGGGCAAAGGAGGGCAGAGCCGGGAGGTCCCCGGGGGAAAGCCATGCTTAGGTGCGCCAAGATGCCTTCCCTCTGTTCCCAGCAAGGACGGCCACGTCCCTCACGAGCGATTCCTCTCAGATGCCCATCACGGGTGGACTGTCCTCTGTGAACGGGCTGTTTCTTCTATGCCATTCCCACTGTGTGTGGCCCAGGGAGAGGGTGGGAGGTGTGCCTGGTGCCCAAGGGTGGAGCCGGGAGGGCACTGGGGAAGGTGGGGCCCGGGAGGTGGGAGAGGGTGCAGGGGAGGGGTGGTGTGGCTGGCCGGCTTGCTTCTCCTCGATTCAGTGCCTGTCCCTTCTCACTTCGTATCGTAAACCCCGTGGGGATGGCAGTATTTCAGGCAATGGAAATAGTTCATTTTTCTTCATTTGTTGTGTTGAATGTTTGTCGTGCCCGGGGAATGCCGCTGGCCAGAGCTCGCTCACTCTGTTGTCCTAGGAAGCGTTCTTGGCTGTGGGCACGAGGGACCTTGAGCTCACGGCTGGTCCAGAGCAGGAGACCTTGGCTTAGGTCCTGGAGTGAGTGCATTTGGTGAAACCTGGGTTTCTGTGCGAAGGTGTGCAAAGGGGCAGCTCTAGAACGCACCTTGTGGGCCAGGGTGAGGCCAGAGTACGAGCGGTCGTCTGGGCGGGGGCTGAGTGTGCTGTGTGTGTGCTGGTCTGGCACCTTCCAGATCCAAGTTTCGGATGTGCGCCTCTTGACGGCTTGTGCTCCTGGGAAGGCCGGGGTGAGCTGGCCTCTGAGGGCTTCCTCTGCCTTGTTCAAGTCGGAGGTGGAAGAAGTGTGTCCTCGGCAAATCCAGGCAGAGTTTACCAATCTTGGGACCCCAGGGAGTGTTAGGGCCCCTCCCCACTGCCCTTCAGGAAGGACCAAAATACCAAAAATACCCAGGGAGGAGACCAATTGGTCTGAGGTCACAGGCCTACCCACCGACCAATCGTGGTGTCCGTAAGGATTAGAGGGCGTTTGGGTTAGAACAGAAGAAGCAGTAATTCGCCAGCAGCAGGGGTGATCTGGTTACTGCATGAAGATGGGCAGCCACAGAGACCGGCCACAGAGCACCAGCCAGAGCGTGTGCCCGGATAGACACAGGAGAAGCCCCCCACGGCAGGCACGGCAGTGGGTGCTGGCCCCGCGGGGATTCGAGAAGAGCCGGGCAGGTGTTTCGTGTGCTGTCTCCGAGCCTCCCGTCCTCCCCGTGGACAGCGGGAGAAACTGAAGCTCCGGGAAATCACGTGGCTCACGTGGTCTGCCTGAGGTCACACGGCTGGTGTGCAGCTGCTCTGGGCTGTGAACCTGAGGCCCGGCCCTTGGCCACCCCGCCGTGCCACTGCACCATGAAGATTGTAGCGTGGCCGTGGCAGCCGTGGGCAGTGGTGCCATGTATCCAGGCGCGTGCTCCCTGGCCGCCACAGCAGTGCCCCCAGCAGTGGCACATACTGCCCGGCACAGAAGTCCCAGCTGACTTCAGGCTCCATCTGGGGTCACTTCCTCGATCGTGCCTTTCCTGCCCTGGCCTCCATCCCACGTGGGCAGACCCCGTGACTCCCACGGGCCTCCCCAGGCAGGCCTTGCCCCTGGAGCAGTTTCAGTTTCACGACTGTCTTCCTCTGCAAGACCGAGAGCCTCTCGGGCAGGAATTCGTCCCCAGATTGTCCTTGTGTCCCAGCACCTAGCACAGGGCAGCTTAATGCCTGAATGGGTAACATGTCCCACCATGCATCAGTCCTCGACACACACTTGTGCTGTTTCATCTGCGTGGCCTTGCCTGCAGACACCCTGCTCGCCCAAGGGGCCCCTGCCCCTGGCACCCCCAGCTCCAGGCTCCTCTGCTCCCTCTCCCACCAGAATAGGGGTTTTCTGTTTGACCTGCACCTGGTGGGAGCCTTTGCCCGTTAGCAGGGGTGAGTGTTACCCGGGGAAGGTGGGAGCCTTTGCCCGTTAGCAGGGGTGAGTGTTACCCGGGGAAGGTGGGAGCCTTTGCCCGTTAGCAGGGGTGAGTGTTACCCAGGGAAGGTGGGAGCCTTTGCCCCTTAGCAGGGTGAGTGTTAAGCGGGGAAGGTGGGAGCCTTTGCCATTAGCAGGGGTGAGTGTTACCCAGGGAAGGTGGGAGCCTTTGCCCCTTAGCAGGGGTGAGTGTGTTACCCAGGGAAGGTGGGAGCCTTTGCCCCTTAGCAGGGTGAGCGTTGCCTGGGGAAGGTGGGAGCCTTTGCCCCTTAGCAGGGGTGACTGTTACCCGGGGAAGGTGGCACTTTTGCCCGTTAGCAGGGGTGAGTGTGTTACCTGGGGAAGGTGGGAGCCTTTGCCCCTTAGCAGGGTGAGTGTTGCCTGGGGAGTGGGAGCCTTTGCCCGTTAGCAGGGGTGAGTGTTACCTGGGAAAGGTGGAGCCTTTGCCCCTTAACAGGGGTGAGTGTGTTACCCAGGGAAGGTGGGAGCCTTTGCCCCTTAGCAGGGTGAGTGTTGCCCAGGGAAGGTGGGAGCCTATGCCCCTTAGCAGGGGTGAGTGTTGCCCAGGGAAGGTGGGAGCCTTTGCCCCTTAGCAGGGGTGAGTGTTGCCCAGGGAAGGTGGGAGCCTTTGCCCCTTAGCAGGGGTGAGTGTTGCCCAGGGAAGGTGGGAGCCTATGCCCCTTAGCAGGGTGAGTGTTGTCCAGGGAGGGTGGGAGCCTTTGCCCCTTAGCAGGGGTGTTACCCAGGGAAGGTGGGAGCTTTGCCCATTAGCAGGGGTGTTACCTGGGGAAGGGTGAGGGGAGGGGCAGCCACATATCCACGTGGCTTGGTGAGGAGGCTGAGTCTGTGGGCTCCTCATACACGTGCCCCATCTGGGCTTGACCTTCCTCTGCCTGTCCTGTCCTTAGGGAGCCACTGCCCAGGAGCCTGCTCCGGCCTGAGGGAGGTAGAGCACCCCTCCCCTGGGTCCCCTGGGTGCTCTGCTCAATGTCCCTGCTGCCCCCCCACTCCCCTGCGCCTGGCCAGCATGGTGACCGCCAAGAGGAAAAAGCTCAGTGACGGATGCCAGGGACACGTCCCCACTCTCATCCCCTCCCATTAATCACAGGCTCTCGGGGCGCTGGGCGCCTGGGTAGGACGCACCGGTGGCTGGAGGTGAGCGCAGGCACCCCCGGCCCCCGCCGTTAATCTGCTCCTCCGAGACAGGCCACCGGCCTGCTAATCACTCGCTGTAATTACAACCCCAGCTTCGCACGGGGAATGCTAATTGATGCGTTGATGGAGGGGCTGTGCGCACGCGGTGTCCTTCTCCTGTGGCCCCCAAATGCCAAGGTCATGGGATTTGGCGGGGCTGATGGTGCATAGAAATGAGCGTGGAGGGTGGAGTGGCCGGCTGCCAGCAGCGGCCACGTGCCTTGCCCCTGCCACGTGTGCTGTGTGCCAGCCAGACCGGGTTGGGGGGGTATAAGGTGGGCCACCGTGGAGAGTGAGCCGGGGCTTGGCAGGCTGGGGCTCCCGGGTTTGGAGCTGAGGCATCCAGGAGCCGGTGGGAGGACTTCCCGGCCGCCTATGCTGCGGCCACGGTCGTCCTGTCTGTGGGACGGGCTTGGTGGCCTTTTTCCGTATACCCCTGTCCATACCAGGCAATTCCGCTGCTCCGTGCACTGCTGGAGACTCAGCCGGCTGGTGGCAGGGCCGACCTCTGGTTGTCCCCTGAGCTGTGTGAGGCCACTCTGGCCACCACCAGGGGACAGCAGGTCATTTCCCGGATGCCCCTTCCCTAGACTGCTGCCGTTGTAACGTTTGTTAGAAATAATCTGGCCGCGTTTCCTGTTTTCAGGCTTTCACACCCCTCAGTAGGACGGGAAGGGCTTTTGCTGATGACGTACTGCAGTTCTCATCCTGAGGGTGGGGGAAACTGAGGCTCAGAGAGGGACGGAGTGGCCAGTGGAAGTCCTTCTGGGACCTGCTTCCTCCGGGACCCTCCCCACACTGCCTGGAGCTGCCCACCCCCTCGGCCTTAACCTTGGGTTCTGGCTCGGGTGGTCCTGCAGGGCCTGGAGCGCTGGCCGGGGTGGGGGGTGGTATGGACGAGCCCCGGCAGGCCTCTCGCTGGGGAGACGCCCATCCTTCCCAGGGTGCTCGGTCGTGTAAGGGAAGCTGGAGGGTAGTTGGAGCGGGGGGCCAGGGTTGCAGCGCATAGAAACCCCCTCTTCTTCGGCGTGTGGCCCTTGGGGGTCCACAGGGGCCTGGGGCCTGGCAGAGGGTGTAGTGGACAGGGCTAGGGGGGCCTTCCTTGTCCCCAGGTCACGTCCGCAGGTCCGTGTGTCCTGTGTGAAGCCGGAGGGGCTGAGCGCTGTCCTCCCCCACGCCGCAGTACGGTCGTCCGCCGGCCCTCTTCTGCGTCCTGGCTTCGGGGGACTCTGCCTCTCACCCCAGAGGCGACCCTGCAGCTGTGTGGTGCCGTTTGTGCCGCTGTGGCCCGTCCCGGTGGTCGGCACCTGGGAACCAGCCGGACGCTCTTACAACCTGCTTCCCAGGACTCTGGGGGGGTTGGGCCGGCGGCGGGGGGGGGGTCCGGCAGGCGTCCCAGTGTGGGTGTGCGGGCGGGACAGCGCCCGGACATGGGCTGAGGCCCTGTGATCTGAGGCCGCCGTGCAAGGTTTAAATGCACGGCGCCGAGGGGAAGTTGAGGACCCCAGCGTGTTGCTCTCGGGGGAGGGGGGCACTGCGCAGAGAGGCCACCGTGAGTCCCCTCGCTCTGCCCTGGCCGTGCCGCCGCAGGCCCCACGGAGGGCTGGCTGGGCAGGGGCAGGGGTGCCCGCCTCCACCCCGGCACGGTCATTAAAACCCCGCTCAGCTTCGGCAGTGCCAGAGCAGTGCCGTGAGGCCCCGCCGAGCGCTGCTGCAGGGTTACTGCGGGGAGGGGCAGGGGACAGACAGGGAAAGAGGGAGCCGAGGAGAATAACAAGCAGGGAGCCCTTGGAGGGCGGGAAGGGCACAGCAGCCCCTCCCAGCAGAGGCACAGCAGCCCCTCCCAACAGAGGCAGAGACCCCCCCCAACAGAGACAGAGAGACTCCTCCCAGCAGAGGCAGAGAGACCCCTCCCAACAGAGACAGACTCCTCCCAGTAGAGGTAGAGAGACCCCTCCCAACAGAGGCAGAGGAGCCCCTCCCAACAGAGGCAGAGAGACCCCTCCCAACAGAGACAGAGAGACCCCTCCCAACAGAGGCAGAGACCCCCTCCCAACAGAGGCAGAGAGACCCCTCCCAACAGAGGCAGAGGAGCCCCTCCCAACAGAGGCAGAGACCCCCTCCCAACAGAGGCAGAGACCCCCTCCTAACAGAGACACAGAAACCCCTCCCAGCAGAGGCAGAGGAGCCCCTCCCAACAGAGGCAGAGACCCCCTCCCAACAGAGGCAGACCCCTCCCAACAGAGACAGAGAGACCCCCTCCCAACAGAGACAGAGAGACCCCCTCCCAACAGAGACAGAGAGACCCCCCAACAGAGACAGAGAGACCCCGCCCAACAGAGGCAGAGAAGCCCCTCCCATTTCGAAGGACAGCAGGGGAGGTGGGCACAGGAAGTCTGGGGACAGTGCTGGGTGGCTCAGGAGACCCCCTGAGCCCCTACCAGTGGCCCCAAGTTGGAAACTTCCGGCAAGGGATGTGACAAGCCCGTGGCAGGGACACAGTGGGGATGTTTCCCGCCTGGCCCAGACAGGTGATCCCTGAATCACTGAGGGTCCCTTTTGCCCTGAATCCACTTTGCCCCCGGGACGGCCCACACATCCCAGCGCGAGCTCCAGTGCTGTCCCCCCATGAAGCCTGATGTGTCTGGTCAGGGCTGCCCGGCCAGAGCCCCATTGTGGTGGCCCCAGGGAATGGCCAAAGGTCAAGGCCCACCAGCATCAGGAAGGTGGAGCCCAGGCCACTGAGGCCTGTGCTGTGGGGAGGGGACCTCGCGATGAGCAGGGGCCGCTGCTACTTCCCCACGTGAAACTCCAGGTGGCATGGGCGCGTGTCAGAGCTCTGACACGTGGGAGCTGGAAAGGTCTGGTGTCTGTCTCGCCAGCTCGTGTTCTTTGGGGGACACCTTGAGAAAGGGGGTCTGTTTGCAGCAGGAGAGAAAGGGGGGATCTGACGGGGCTGGCTCGCCTGAAATAAGTCAAGAGTTACTGGAATTAACATGTGACTTTTAACAAGAAGGGACAAGAAGCAGGCAGGGCTGAGAGGTCACCTCCAGAGGCCACAGGCTGCGCCCTGGTCACTTACCTCCCCCTGCCTCTGCCTGGGCTCCACGCGGGCCCCCACCACTCCCAGCTGGGAGCTCAGGGCCAGCCTCCTCTGCTCTGTCCCGCCCCAGTGCCCGGCAGAGAGCAAGCACGCAGGGGGACTAGTGCCCCCTGGGTCGGGGGGCTTCTTTAATTTCTCAGGCAGCTTCCTGATAGCCAGCGATGGCCCAGAACACCAGTCAGGCTCGCCTTCGCTGCAGGGCTCCTGTGACGATGTGGCCAGTGGAAAAGTCGAGAGACATCAGCCCTTGTACGTCCCAGGCCCTGGGGAAGGGGTCACCCCCCTCGCTGGGCCCATCAGAAATGGTCATCATGCTTCTCTTCCCTCCCCTCCCGGTCCCCTTCTCCTCTGTGACCCAACGCCTTCATTCTGCCAAGATTCGCTGAGCTGGCAGATGGGATCCCTGCCCTGCACCCAGCTGCCCAACGTGTGACGAATAGGACGGAGCGAGGGGCAGGGTCCGGCTCAGTGCCTCTGTCCTTAGCCTGGCCTTTGTCTTACCGTCTGGGGCTCGGTCTTTGGCTCCTGGCTGAGATGCTCTGTGGGCGCTGCCGGGACATGAGGCTGAGTGGCCCCCGGCCTGGGGTGTCTGGCAGCGCTTGGAACCCAGGGCCGGGCTGGGATGTGGAGGTCACCTGAGCCAGCTTCCTGCCCAGCGGGCACCTGCTTCCCAGCTCCCCGAGACAGATGGCCACGCAGCGGCTCCTAGATCGTTCCCGAGATTCATGATTGAGTGGCCCCAGGAGCCAAGCGACCGCTGAGAGGGCTGTGCCTTCTTCACATCTTCCAAAGGTCCTACTGTGCAGCCAGGCAGGACTCTGGCACCTCGGGTCCCTCCCACTGCTCTCCACCCTCCCCCTGCCACTCCCTCCGTGTCCCCCTCTGCTCTTGTGTGGAGACACCGGAGAATTCTTTCAGCCACACGGGGCCTGCAGGAACTCAATGTGTGCTTCCTCATTCCTTGCCTCGCTTTCTCTTTCTTCCATAGTCTGGGAATGTTAGCAAGTCTGCCACATGCATTTACGAGTGTGGTGGGGGCGGGGGGCTGGTGCGGAGCCTGTCCGCTGCCTACTGTGACCTGGCAGTGGGGGCTGGGCTGGTGCGCGCTGAAACATTAAGGGCAAGGGGACCCGTGGGACCTGGGAGACCCTCATGGTCATGGCCATGAGCATGCTGATGGCGGATACTAACAGAGCACCTGGGTGGTGCCCGAGTGCAACCCCCACCCGCACCCCCAGCTACCCCTCTTGGACAGCTTCCGGACTGCTCTCTCCGTGTAGAAATGCACTTCTCTGCCTGCCCTGCTCTCAAATGCCTGGGCTGGGGGTGCCTCAGCTCGCCGGGCACAGGCCAGTGCTGGGCACGTTGGCACCTCCTTGTGGTGAATGGCCTGGGAAGGCCTGCATCGAATCCAACCAATGGGATCGAATCTAACCCCATCCCCACATGTGTGTGCACCCTGACGTGTGTTTTGGGTGTGGTTGGCTGACAGCCAGGCCCTCATCCCTAGAGCCTGCGAGTGTGACCACGGCACAAACACCCCGTGCCGGGGTGGAAGGAAGGATCTGGAGGTGGGGAGAGCGTCCTCGGTTGCTCAGGTGGGCCTGAAATACAGTCATGAGAGTCGTCACGAGGCGAGTAAGGGGAGGATGTGACACACGCAGGAGCGTGGAGGCCTCGTGGTGGCGGGGGCGGCTCTGTGGCCCCGTGAGCCCCACAGCACCGGCCGAGCCACCGGGACGGGGAGGAAGCAGGCTGCGGACTGTTCCCTGGAGCCTCTGGTGGGAGCAGGGCCCCCCCACACCTTGATTTCAGGCCCCGTGATGCTGCCTTCTGACCTCTGGCCTCCTCTGCGAGAGAATAGACTTGGGGTGTTCTGAGCCGCCCAGTGCGGGTTTGTTAGTGGCAGCAGCTCGTCTGGTGTCCTAACATAACACAGCACCCCGAGGGCGACGCCAGACATGGCAGTCCTGTCTGGTGGCTGCTCGCAGGGTGTCAGTGGGTCCGTTACGGATGGCTTCCTCTTGTCCCCCCTCTGCAGGCTTTGTTGTGCTATCACCGCTTTCGTGACCTGGCAATTACACATGCAGGCAGCCCCTGTTGGGGTAGCTGCAGGTGAGGTCGGGGGCCAGGGAGCCCCCTCCTCACCACCCCCGGGGCCCCAGTCCTGGGAGCTCTGTCAGGGGAGGGTACTCAGGAGGTCCAGGGAGGGGCCTGGCCGGACACACACCCCTCCGCTCCTCTTTCCTCCACTGGAGCCATGAAGGCGGGTATGCAGTGAGGGGTCAGGAGAGCAAAGGGACCTGCTGGTGCTACCTCTGGGTGAAGGGTTTGGTGTCCCTGTCATACCCCAGGACCCCCACTGGACCCCATTAGGCGAGCACCTTCCTTCCGAGAGCTCGCATTCTAGCGGCTGGCTCTGAAGGAGTTTGTGGGAGCCAGGCAGGGGACACCCGTCTTGCTGGTTGGCTCCCAGGACCAGGCGTCCCTGCTCCCTCTCCCTGGATTTTCCTGGTGGATCGCTGCAAACACAGCTAGCGAACATCTCCCCGGTCGTGGGCCTGCGGGACGTGGAGGAAACCCCGAATGGCACTGTCCAGTGTGGCCTCCGTGACCACACCAGGCTGTTGGGGCTGGAAATGTGGAGGGTTCGGGCTGAGATGCGCTGCACGTGTAACATGCACACGGGGTCCTGAAGACTGAGTGCAGGACAGAGAATGTAAAATCTCTCCGTGATCACTTTTGTACGGGTTACGTATTGAGATGATTGTATATTGAATACAGCGTGTTAGATTTAAGAATCATAAAAATCACCTTTGCTCGTTCCTTTTAATTTTTCTTTTTAAATATGGCTATTAGGGCACCTGGGGGGCTCAGTCAGTTAAGCATCCAGCTTCGGCTCAGGTCATGATCTCATGGTTCGTGAGTTCAAGCCCCGCGTCGGGCTCTGTGCTGACAGCTCAGAGCCTGGAGCCTGCTTCGGATTCTGTGTCTCCCTCTCTCTCTCCCCCTCCCCTGCTCATGCTCTGTCTCTCTGTCTCTGTCTCTCTCTGAAAAATAAATTAAAAAAACATTAAAAAATATGGCTATCAGAACACGTAAAATTATACATGAGGCTCACGTGATGTCTCCCCTGGACCCCACAGCTCAGAGGTTGGCAGTTCCCAGCTGGCCTGTGCCAGCTCGTAGGCAGAGGGGAACTGGTTTGTTGGCTCTTTATTGGAAGGGACTTTCAGAGGAGCCCAGTGAAATACCAGGAAAGGCCGGCCAGGGTGGTAGCGGTGGCGTCTCCCTTCTCCAAGGCCTGGACCCAAGTGGACAGGGAGTCGAGAGCCTGTGTTGGGAAATCCACGCTTTTCGGGCTTGAGCCAGTCATGGTGGAGACCGGAACAGGAAGCAGCAAGATACCAAATCCCGTGTTTCCAGTTCAGAGGCTAGACCTGAGCTCTTTGGGCAGCACAGACCCAGCCCACTGCCCACGCAGGTGCTGACCTCGAGGTGCAGGCGTGAGATAAAATGTTCATAAGAGATTACTTTCAGGGCACCTGGCTGGCTCAGTTGGTTAAGTGTCCGACTTTGGCTCAGCTCATGAGCTCGCTGTCCGTGGGTTCAGGCCCCACGTCAGACTGTGCTGACAGCTCGGAGCCTGGAGCTGCTTCAGATTCTGTGTCTCCGTCTCTCTCTGCCCCTCCCCTGCTCGTACTCTGTCTCTGTCTCTCAAAAATAAACAAACAGTAAAAAATTAAAAAAAATATTACTTTCTTACTGGGGTCACGGGTGAATCTCTGTGACGTCACCTTGCACTTTTGTAATAGTTGGACATTATTGTATGATACACATAACGTACAATTTATGTCCTGAACCATGTTTAAGTGCGCGGTTCCGGGAGAGCCAAGTACATTCACACTGTTCTGCATCCACCTCCAGAGCTCCTTCGTCTTCCCAAAGCAAAGCTCCGTCCCAGTTGAACACCAACTGCCCGCGCCCCTCCCCCCACACCCTGGCACCCACCATCCTACTTTCTGTCTGTGCATTTGGCGACTCTAGGTGCCCTGTATAAGGGGAACCGTACAGTGACTGTCCTCTGTGTCTGGCTTATTCCACTGAGCGTAATGTCCTCAAGGTTCAATCACGTTGTCAGAATATCGTTTAACGTCGTCAGAGCCCCTTCATGTAGCCAATCTCACGCTGCTCTGTTCTCGCATCCCGTAGACAGGCACTGAGACTTATTCAGGCTCACTGGGACAGGCTTAGTGGTCATGTGGCCTGAGAATGGGGCCGTGACTCTGATTCTCTGACCTTCCCTGCGCTCTGTCCACTTCACCCTGGCCGGGCGACACTGGCCTGCCCGTCCACAGCTTTGCCGTCGTGACCCACTCCACTGTTTTAATAATGACTGTCACATAAGTGGAAAATAACATCAGTCGTGGAAGAAAACCTTCTCATTTTAAGTATGTCCCCCGTCTCCCTCTCTCCCTCCCTCGAGATGAGGCAGGGCGGTATCTAAGAATAACTACAAGTGATGGGACAGGTCAGTTTATAAATACTGCATAACCTGAGATGATGGGTCCAATTTGAAGCCTGTTGACAGTGAGGCTTTGAAGGATGGGTTCCAGGCGGGGTGTGTGCGTGCGCACGGAATACAAATCAATAATTTATAAGGAGAAGGGCATGTTATGCAAATTCAAGGTATAGGCATCGTGTCTGTAACAGTTAAATGCTGGGATGTCACCAAGGGAGGGGCTGAGCTGCGGGGAATCTGCAGCCCCTCTGCTCTGACAGGTCCAAGCCCTTGGCTGTCGGGGATGACCCGAAGCCAGCATGGGAGGGGACTCGGGAACGAGAGTAGCCTGTGCCCTGTGGGTCTGGTTTCCAGGAGCTGTGGGACATTGATTGTTCTTTGGAAGCTCTGAGGGTTCCACAGGCAGAAGGAAGGGCTGGAGCCCTTCCGATGCCTACTCTCTGTGGCCAGAGGCTCCTGGTGTCAGCGAGATGAGGAGCCCAGGACCCTCCAGCCAGGGGCGGTGTGGCAGCGGTTGAGCCCACCCACCTAACTGGTTAATCTGTGCGCAGAGCAACTCTTGTCGGCCGGCGTATGTGGCTTAACCAACCTCATTACTCTTGTGCAGTTAGCAGCTCGGAGGAAGATAATACCCTTCAGGTTTGACCCAATTTTAGTTTTTGTTGTCATAACCGTGGAAAATCGACCTTTGAGCCCCTCGGCAGCGGGCCTGAATGGGAAGTGATTTACGGCGAGTGTGTGTGTGGAGTCCCTGATGGGCTGGCAGCAGAGAGTGGGGGGCACGCTTTGCCAGCCCTGATCCCCACTTAGCAGCACTTTCCAAAACGAATTCTCATCCTTCCCACCATCTGAGAGCCCACGCCCTGGAGATTCTGAAAACCGTGTTACTTTGGTTTAAAAAGTCGGTGGATAGACGGGTGTCCAGAGAGGCAGGTCCCTAGTGCCGGTGTTCACATCGCCAAGCCACAGACAAGACAGCCTGGCTGCCCTTCCCTCCATGGGAATGACAGTCATCCTCCTCCTGGGCTGTGAGCTGTGATGTCACTTCCTGTGTCCGATGGGGAAGCAGGGGCTGCAGGCTGGGAATTGAGGCTTCATGTGGATTGCCTGCAGGAGTCTCTCCTTCTCTGACTCCTAGGGGAATCATACCTAGAAGTCACATGACTCTTTTGGTACAGAGAAAGGAGAAGGGGGGTAGGAAATTGAAGGGGGGGGGAGGTGTATCAGTTAGCTATGGCTGCATAACAAATCACTCCCAAATCAGTTGCTTCCAACACCAGCCATTTCCTTTTATGTTTCATAAGCCTGTGGGTCCATTGGGAGTCAGCAGCAGGACTTAGTGGTTCTGCTCTACGATGGGTTGAGGGGTGCCTCCCTGCTCCACGTGTCCATCACCCCATCCTGGGACCAGGGTCCCAACCACAGTAATGGTAGAAGCACAAGAGAATAAGTAAAAACATGCAAGTCTTCTTCTGGGCTAAGGTTAGAAATGGCTCACCATTTCTTCAGCCTCATCCTTTGGTCAAATAACTCACATGACTGAGCCCAGATTAATGTAGGCTGAAAAAGAGACTTTGCCTTTTTAGAAGAAAAAATTGCAGTCATGTGGCAAAGGGCATGATGCCAGGGAGGACCAGAGTCCTCGTTAATGTATACCACCACGGTTGGTGAGGAGCGCTGCCTAGAGCTGCTGCTGCTGCTGGACATGATGGTAGCCGTTGTGTATCTAGTGCATACCATGGACCAGTCACTCAACTAAGTGTTCTATATAATCTTACTCGTTTTTTATAGTAATCTGATAAGAAAGTTGTTGTTATCCACTTAATAGGTGGGCAAACTGAGGTTGGGAAAGGTTAAGTAACTTGCTCAGGGATAGTGACAGGGCAACCAGGATTTCCTTCCAGGTTTATGTGACTTCCAAGCCCAGACTCAAAGACATTCTACCCCTCAGTCTTTGTAGTGCCACCCTTCTGCCCCTGCTCCTGTTCTGGGCCTTCTCTTCCCCTCACTGGGTTTATTTTGTGGATGGATGAATGGATGGATAGGTGGATGGATGGATAGATGGATAGATGATGAATGGGTAGGTGGATGGGTGGATGGTTGAGTGGGTGATGGGTAGGTGGATGGATGGATGAGTGAGTGGGTAGGTGGGTGGGTGAATGGATGGATGGATAGATGATGAGTGGGTAGGTGGGTGGGTGGATGGGTGGGTGGATAGATGATGAGTGGCTAGGTGGATGGGTGGATGGTTGAGTGGGTGATGGGTAGGTGGATGGATGGATGAGTGAGTGGGTAGGTGGGTGGATGGATAGATGATGAGTGGGTAGGTAGGTGGATGGATAGATGATGAATGGGTAGGTGGGTGGGTGGGTGGATGAGTGAGCGGGTAGGTGGATGGGTAGATGGTTGAGTGGGTGATGGGTGGGTGGATGGGTGGATGAGTGAGTGGGTAGGGGGGTGGATGGGTAGGTGGATAGATGATGAGTGGGTAGGTGGGTGGGTGGATGGATGGGTGAATGGCTAGGTGGATGGGTAGATGGTAGGTTGATTGGGGGTGGATGGATGGATGAGTGAGTGGATAGGTGGATGGGTAGATGGTTGAGTGGGTAATGGGTAGGTGGGTAGATGGATAGATGATGAGTGGGTGATGGGTGGGTGCGTGGGTGGATGGATAGATGATGAGTGGGTGATGAGTGGGTGGGTGGGTGGATGGATAGATGATGAGTGGGTAGGTGGATGGGTGGATAGATGATGAGTGGGTGATGGGTAGGTGGATGGATGGATGAGTGAG
Source organism: Cryptoprocta ferox (assembly GCA_028646485.1). NCBI lineage: Eukaryota > Metazoa > Chordata > Mammalia > Carnivora > Eupleridae > Cryptoprocta > Cryptoprocta ferox. The sequence continues at coordinate 54,402,758 of CM053565.1, read as the reverse complement.
TGGGTAGGTGGATGGGTAGATGGTTGAGTGTGTGATGGGTGGGTGGATGGATGGATGAGTGAGTGGGTAGGTGGGTGGGTGGGTGGATGGGTAGATGGTTGAGTGGGTGATGGGTGGGTGGATGGATGGATGAGTGAGTGGGTAGGGGGTGGATGTGTGGGTGGATAGATGATGAGTGGGTGGGGGGTGGGTGGATGGATGGACGGGTGAATGGCTAGGTGGATGGGTGGATGGTAGGTTGATGGGGTAGATGGATGGATGAGTGAGTGGGTAGGTGGGTGGGTGGGTGGGTGGGTGGATGAGTGGACGAATAGGTGGATGGGTGAATGGATCAATAGACAGGTGGAGGAACAGACAAGTGGATGGATGGCAGATGGACAGATGGACGGGTAGACAAATAAAGTCATGTCTCCAGTGACCTTAGCTTCTTTCTGAGGTGTACTAGTTTCGCCACACCATGCTTCCCCTGGGAGGTCTTCCCCTCCTTGTGAAGCTCTACATGAGCCAAAACTCATCTGCTGGGTAGTAAGAATGGCGCCCAAAGGACCTCAGAAGGAAAACCAGGTCCCAGGAAGGCAGATTTCATGGCCAGGGTCACTCAGGGAGAGCAGACTGGAGGCCACAGCAGGGCCCAAGTCGGCGTAGACTTGTGTCGAAAGGCCAGACCTTGGTCTGTGTTTCCCACTGAGAAGCCAGGGCAGGACGTGGGCAGAAGAGCCCCTTGCGAAGGAAGCAGATTAGGAGCAAGGAAGCTGGTCTCGATGGCCCTTGCTTCTGCGTCCTGCTTCTCTCCCTCTGCTCTCGTCTGTGCCTCAACATCGACAGCATTTCCAGCCATGAGTCTGCTGAGCCCTCCTGCATGTTGACTTGACCGTCTGCTGCTTCCAGGGAGGCCGGTCAAGACCAGGGCCACCTGCTGCCAGAGCGGGATGGGGGGTGGAGGCGTCTCTGTAGGTAGGAGCAGCCTCTCTTGACCTGGGGAGGTCTTGGCCAGACTCTGCCGTGGCCGTCACGCTCCAGAGGGGACGGGCATCAGCAATGGGGACGCCCACCCCTGCTGCTGTGTGTGCCCCACCTGTGAGGTTCACTGCCACCGACCCCTGCACGGCGGGTCCCTTCCTACCCGATCCTAAGCAGGGGACACGCCGTAGACTCTAGTACCTGCCCCACAAATGCAAGGCAGCCAGCACAGGGGACTGGGCTGAGGACACTCTCCTGCCTTGTGTTTCCTCCCTTTCTCTTCTTACCACAAGCGAACGGACGTGCAAGGGTCCTGACGGAGGCTATGGGTGGCATGCGGATGGCTGTGGCCATCCTGCCTCTGCTGGCGGAAGCCCCCTGGGGCAGGTGTCTCAGCCTGAGCCCGGGACACGTGCAGTATCATTACACTGATTATTGCCTCTCCCCAGATGTATCGATCGGGCTTCCGTCTCTGACTCTGGCCAACTCGAAGACTCTGCAGCCCGTCAGAGCCTTAGGGACTGAGAGAGCGGCTTTGACTCAAGATGTATTATCCGTCCAGGAGGTGCTTTTCTTTTTTAATTGAAAAATGGAGAGTAATTTACATATCGTGAAATGTGTGGGTCTTAGTACAGTCCACGCAGTTTTGACAAACGTATGCACCCAAACGAGCCTCACCTGCTTGGAGATAGGGAACATTCCCACAGCTCCAGAAGGTTCCTCAATCTGGCAGGGCGCGGAAGCCGCTGAGTGGGATGGTGCCGTACAGGTAGGTGAATGAAGGCTTAGGCTCCAGTCTTACCAGGGCTCTTGTGATGGGCTCGGCCAGTGCAGACCCCTGAGAACCCAGCTCCTCTGAGCTGACAGACTGGCAGGGAGAGGGCAGCAAAGGGACAGTCAGCCAGGAGAGGGGTCCAGGGCGGAAAGAGGGCTGGCAAGTTCACTGGCATGTTCCTCTGCCTCTACGCAGATCACACTCAGGTCACCCAGGAAGACGCCCTGTCTTACGTGACAGGCACCGCTCTCGAGAGTACCCAGACCCGCCGGGCAGACAGGCTTCGAGGTGGGGCATCGCTGTGGCTCAGGTTGTCACAAGAAAGGGACGTGTGACTCCTGGTCCTGGGAAGGGGTTCAATGCCGTGTGCTGCCAAGAAATCCTGTGCTCTGTTTCTGCCCCACATCCCTCTTGCTGCCTCCTGTTCTCGTTTGCCTCCTGTGCTCAGGGCAGGTGGGGACAGCCGAGGACCGGTGCCCACACCAGGGCAGGATTCTCCTGGTGGCTAGAATTTTCCCAGAGCAGAGCCCTCGGGGAATTCCCTCGGGACGGCTGTGAGATGCAAAGGTCACAGCAGCTAGTGGAATTATGTATATATATATTTTATGTTTATTTATTTTTGAGAGAGACAGGCAGACAGAATGAGCAGGGGAGGGGCAGAGAGAGAGGGAGACACAGGATCCGAAGCAGGCTCCAGGCTCTGAGCACACGGCCCGATGCAGGGCTTGAACTCACAAACTGTGAGATCATGACCTGAGCTGAAGTCGGACGCTTAACCGACGGAGCCCCCCGGGGGGCCCCTGGCAGAGTACACTTTTAAAGCACGTTGCTGATTCAAGTTCTTCTCCCGTGCTCAGGCCGGGGCCGTGAGCGCTGTGCCCAGGGAGGGAGGTGTGGCCTTGGAACGGAATATCTGAAAAACTTGCCTGACCCGCTGCGTCTGTGTGCGCGCAGCCGGATGGAGGCCTCGGGGCCAGTGCTGGGACCCCAGGCCCCAAAGAGGCCTATTCCTGCAACACAGAGCCGAGGAATGAGTCTCCAACCCAGGCACCCTGGCTGTCTTGACCCAGAGGCGGCAAGGCCCACCCTGAACTCCCCCCCTGCCCCGCAGGTGCCCTGATGTGACAGCCCAGCCAGGCCCCCCGGGCCCCTGCTCCCAGGGAGGGCATCCAGGAGCCTCTGTCCTGCCCTCCCCATTTCTCTCCACCACCTAAATGTTAGAATCCTATTAAGTCGCGATTCCCTACATTCGTGATGTAGAACGAGTCTTGGAAAAAACTTCGGCTGTTCAGCATCAAAATCCTATTACCGAACGCCATGTTTCCCGTGCGCAGGTACCTGGCGGCTGGGAGATAAGTGGGGATGGGCTTCTGGCTGCGGCTGCTGCGCTATCAGCCCGGCCCAGGCTGCTGGGAGCCCACCCCCTCCCCCACCTGGGCCCCGCCCCCGCACTTCCCTCCCACCCCACCTTCTAGGTAGCTTCCTAAGGCCTCACGGTGCCAGCGGAGAGAGCCAACTAGAAAGTCCTTGTCCCCGAGCCCCACCTTGACCGTGGTGACTTCCTCTCCCTGGGCCTGCCCAGGAGGGCATCTGTGAGCTGAGTCCCTGGCCCGTAAGGGCACGCGGAAGGGGAAGCCAGGGCATGGGGTGTGTGGAGGGGCTGCGAGCCTATCCTGGGCACAGGGCTGTGCTGAGGCTCCCCGGGGAGCAGGTGTGGGGACCTACTGTGGGGAATGTGCTCCCCCAAAGCTCTGTGCGCAGACAGCCAGGGCTGAGGGAGGGGGTTTACGGGGTCTGCTCCAGGCTTCCCCCCCTCCTGTCTGTCTGGTGAAAATCACTGACCTCCAGCTCTGAGACCCCCGGGTGGGGGTCTGCCCTCTGGCTGTCTTTGTGAGAATCCACCTGCCCCACAGGCAGTGTGGGGCTGGCTCCTCAGTTGGCCTTCAGGCCGGGGCCGCCGTCTCTCTGGCCCCCTGTCCTCAGCTGGCCAGGCATTCAGTCTGAGGCCCCTCCTTCAAAGTGGCACTCCGCTGCTCCTTCCTTCCGAAAGGAAAGGAAAGCTCATCACACCCCAGCCGCTCCCGCCCTTCCTGTGACCACAGCGCTCTGGGCGGCCCTCCGCGATGGCCGACAGAGTGTATTGTAATTATCTGTTTAGATCATGGCAATGCACAGCCGTGCTCCTGCCCAGGCCGGAGTGCTTTGCAGGTGAGGAGCAAAAGGTGGCCTGCCACCGCCTGTGTGGTGGGAGTGGTCCCCCTCATGGGTGACCCCAGGGTTTCTCGGGTAGGGGCACAAGATGGGGGGCTCACCCCCCCGGCTCATCCCCACCCGGCTGCCCACTTCCCCACGAGACTCTTAACTGCTGAGGGCCATGCACCCTCGCCCCTGCCCCCAGCACAGAGCGAGGTGCAGCCTCTTCGTGTTTGGGGTTTGTTGACAAGGGCAGAAGAGCTCGACCGGGTTACCTCAGGGTCTTCGTGCTTTCCTCCCCTCTCCCCTCTCCCAGCTATGCTGCCCTTCCCAGCCAAGGCTGTGGGCCGTGGAGGGGCTGTAGGAAGGGATAGTGTGTCCACCGGGTCACCCGGGCCGCTAGGTGAGACTCTGGGTTTTGCTCTTTCCATTTGTTTCTTCATTCACTCAATCATTCCTCCAGCAAACATTTGAGGACCTCGCGTGTCGGGCACTGGGTCTACAGCCGTGAACAGAACAGATATTTCCCAGTCCTCAAAGGCTGTGGTTGAGTAAAGCAACCAATTAAAATGTAATTACAATTTGCAGCAAGTCCCACAAAGGAGAAGAGTGACGTGGGGGGGGACGATGTCTGCTCGGGTGGTCGGGTCAGGCCTCTCACTGGGGACGTGATTTCCACTGGAGGCCAAGAGAGGAGCTGGGCTGGGATCTCACAAGGAAGCAGCGAGAGAGAGGGGCTCCCTTGGGGGACAGGGGACCACTGGGTCCCTTAGAAATCTGGTCCCCGCTGGGCACCAGCTCTTCCTGGGGTTTTTTGTGGTGTCTTGAAGCTTGTCTCCCTCCTCTGTGGGGCCCCCTTATTCCTCTGCTCAGGCCTCCCCCACCTCATCCCTGCCTCCCAGGGTGTCCCAGTGTGTCCCTCATCCCCTGTCCTCTGCGCCCACCCTGTCTTCTCACTGGGTGTCTCTGTCCGTGCCCTGGGCTTTGGCCATCGTCTACACCATTATTTGTTGTGGCCCCTGCGTCAGGTGTCTGTTGATCTAACGGTCATACCAAACCTCCGTCACTTCTTAGCCCACGGTGTCGGGGGCTCAGGAGCCCGGGAGTCTCAGCAGCTAAGGTCTTTTGCTCAGGGTCTTTCACGGGGTTTAGATCAGCATGCTGGCTGTCAGAGGGAGTCCCTGCTCAGGTCCTGCTCTGCGCATCTCTCCATGTGGCCGCTTGAGGGTCCCCACGTCGTGCCAGTCAACCTCCACCAGCACCAGAACGGGTGACGTCACTTGTGACGTGATCTCAGAACCGGGGGACCATGACCTCTGCTGCTGTGCCCAGTCCTGGCACGAGGTGGGAGGGGCCGCGCCAGAGGACAGGGGTGAGGATCATAGGGGTCATCCTGGACACGGGTACCGCAGTCCCCAAAGCCGACAAGACTGTCTCCTGAGCCTTACATCCTGGCACCCAGCCACCTGCCAGCCGCCACCCCCTCCCCCCGAGATGTCCCAGGGACTCTCCAAACACAGCACCTCCAAATCTGAACCCAACCCCACGAGCCTTGGGAAATCGTATTATGTAATTGTTAACATATACCGAGCTGTCAAGAATAACTTGGGGGGGGGGGCGCCTGGGTGGCTCCGACGGTTGAGCGTCCGGCTTTGGCTCAGGTCATGATCTCGCAGTTCGTGGGTTCAAGCCCCGCCTCAGGCTCTGTGCTCACAGCTCAGAGCCTGGAGCTGCTTCAGATTCTGTGTCTCCCTCTCTCTCTGCCCCTCCCCTCCTCATGCTGTCTCTCTCTCTCTCTCAAAAATAAATAAAACGTTAAAAAAAAAAGAATAACTTGGGGTCTGCACATAACGTCAGCCCAGCTGAAGCCCCCCGAGTCCTGCCTGTCACCCTCACTGGTCTCCTCCATCCACCTTGTGTGAGTGTGAGTTTCTCATTTGCTCGCTAGCAGTAGGCCCCAGATTGAGATTTCTGCCTTGGTTTTTACGCCCTCCACTCCGTCCACTCAAGCACCAAACAGACACAAATCTTAAGACACAAATCTGCATAGTTTCCTGCTTAAAATTCTTCAAGTGGCCGTTGAATGTCCTTGGCTTGGTGTTCAAGGTGTTTCCTGATCTAGATTCTGACTTACACGGCTGGTCTCATCTTCTGGTTCATCCAGTCCCAGACCCGGAAGACATCTCCCTGCCCCTGTCGCACGGGTCCCTACCCGCTGGGCCGCCTGCTCCGCTCCCCAGTCTTTAGGACTCCCTCCAGGGTGGGCCGCCTCCTCCGGGAAGCAAGAACACCCACTCAGGACGAGCGAGGGGCCTCTCTCTGCTAAGGTTTCCGCACACCCTTTGCCTCGGTCACTGATGTTTTATCTGTGATGGGTTTACTGAGCACCTGCTCTGTGCCAGGCACTGTTCTGGCAGCATCCAGGAGGGCTGCCCTGTGGAGCCTGACGTCTTGCGTGAGCCCTTATCCCATCTCTGCTGGGATTTCTTGTCATCCCTCCCTCTGCACTGCAGCCCCCTTGGGGGACAGGCCCATGATGTGTTGTCATCTGTGTCCCCAACATCTGTTGAAGGAGGGACTCAATGGAGTCCCCATTTCGGCTCTGGAATGGTGCTTTGGGGAAGGGCGGGATCGCAGGAACTGGCTGGCTTAAAGTTCCCCGGGTGTCTGAAGCAGAGGTCTCTGTCTCGGTCACTGATCCCTAGACACATGCCCCCAGGCTGATTTGGCGAGGGAGGCAGGGGAAATGCCCCGGGGGGAGCCTGTGAATGCTTCGGACCGTGCCCTGGGCAACGTCTCCTCAAGAGGTTGCGGGCACCCCAGCCACGCAGCTGGGCCGGAGTTCTGTTGCAGTTTGGGAACGCTTCTGGTCTGGGGCCTGGCGACCCTGGGCCCCGCCTCTTGTTGGGGTTTCTGGGCCCCCAGTTTCAGCCCCAATGTCAGTAGGGTCACACAGCCCCCAGCCTTCCCTCCAGAAACTGATTTCGCCGGCCTTGGGGAAAATTGCTTCCCAAATTACACCCCTCCACTTCGCAAGCTTTAAACACAGAGCCGGAGGACACATAAATTACATAAGGGCCTTCTCATTCCCGTTGGATACGTTGAATAATGTAACATTTCAACAATACCTAGAGGTACACTGTGTTATTAAAACACGCTGGTGTTGGGGAGAAAGTGCAGCTACAGTAAAACTGTCACAGACTCCCACTGGATGCCAGAAAAATAAAACCCAGATGATGATGATGATTTTTTTGGGGGGGACCAGAGACAGGATTTCATGAGGCATGAGGGGAGTCAGGCACGAAGCTGGTTTCTGGTTTAAAAATGGAAGGAAGAGACTCCTTTATTCCGAGTATTCTGTATCCCCTGTAATCTTTACTGCGGGAACAAGGTGCTACGAGATGGTCTCCCCACTGAAGACACAGCGAGTTTTCCTTTCTTCGCGGGAGTCTTGTGTGAAGCTCAGAGTTGCGTTGTTGGCTTGTGTCTGGGAGAAGCGGATGCTGAGGGGGGGTCAGGGAGGTGAGAGATTGGACGGGAGCGCGTCAGTACCCATGATCAGTGCCAGGGAGGGACCGGGATGGAAACCGGGAGAAGGGGGCGCGAGCGCTCGGCGAGGGGATGGCTTCAGAGAGAAGCGAGGGCCTGCTGGCCACAGAGTGCCCGGCGCGCAGCGAGGTTTCCATGTCCTACTGAACGGCGTGGTCGGCGGGACAGGTGGCTCTGATGGGTTTGGATGTGTTGGTGTTTTGGTTTTTTTTTTAAAAACGAACTCCAAATCCTTTGCCGTTACCTTGAACTTGCCATGTTTTATCGAAGTACCGCTGATGCGTAACGTTGCTCGAGCTTAAGGTGTGCAACCTGATGGTTTGTTGTACATACAGATTGTGACGTGGTCACCACATCCACCCCTCACACATGCACACTCGTGCTTTCTCATGATGGCAAGTCTTGAGATCTCCTCTCTCGGCGACTTCCGCGTGTAGGACCCGGCATTGCAGAGCATGATGGCCGTGCCATGCGGGACTCAGCTGGCGGTGGCACGTGGGCACTGTTGACCAGCCCTGCCTGCCTCTGGGAACCACCAGCCTGTTTTCTGTTTCTCTGGCAAATCCTTGTGGTTCCTTCCGGCTTCCTTTACTTCCCGCCAGGCAGAACTGGCCCACGGAAATGAAATGAGCCAGGAAAGGTGTGGTTGGGCGAGAAAGGCCCCATTCTAAGGTAGGCAAGTTGAGTCCCCTGAGATTTGCAGATACCGTTTCCTGAGTCTCTCTAGGATGTGGAACAAGAATGTAGGTGTGTCTCTGGGGCGATTAGTATCTTCATCACAGTGGATAGAACAGTGTGTGCAGGCTGGGACATGGTAGGCTCTTCACATGGGTCCGCGGAGGAAAGGGTCAGGGGTGTCCAGGCTGTCCTCCGTCACAGCTTGTGCGTGTGGGGCTGGAGGAGAACGTGTCCAAGCCCTGCCTGCTGCCCACCCCGGGGCCCAGAGTCTCCCAGGGAAGTTGCGGGCTGTCTCGGAGGGACGGGTGGTCTGTGCCTTGTCCCAAGGTGCCCATGCAGGTGAGGAACGACTCTGAGTTCAAGTCCAGAACTTGCAGAGCCTCGTCTGCCCAGATGTGGCCCATGTACCAGCAGCAGGCCCAGGGAGGGGACGTCAAATGAGGGACAGTGGCAAGTCTGTCTTCCTCATCTTGAGTCCTAGGCATAAAGCCACTTCCCCAGATGATCCAAGTTAGAAAGGACTATTGCTGTCCCCAGCCTGCCTGTGGGTCCCCAAGTGCAAGTGAGGCTCTGTCTTTGGAGATGGATGTGGGAAACAAGCCAGAATGGATGCTTTGCGGCTGGTTCCCTCTCCTCACGGGAGGCGCTAAGTGTGAGGGGCTCTCTGGTGGGCTCAGCTGCTCCCATGCGGAGGGAGAAGGCATGGCCATGCACCCCCACCCCTGGGTATCAGAGACCGTCCTGCTGACTCACCCGAAGGAATGCCAGTTACTTCCACTTGTTGGTTTGGGAGTTTTACAGAAAACGTTTGTCAGCTGCACGTGGCTCACATAGACTTGGCTCCTCCTTCCCTTCATTGTTCATTTAATAAGCACCCGCTCTGTGGCAGCACTGTGCCGAGGGCAGGGTGCACGGTGGTGAGAAACACCAACCTTGGATTGTCCTCATGGGACCACGTTTAGTCCTAGATCATGATGGTGATGATGGTGATGGTGAGGATGGTGATGATGGTGATGGTGATGATGGTGAGGATGATGGTGATGGTGATGATGGTGAGGATGATGATGATGGTGATGATGGTGGTGATGATGATGGTGATGATGGTGAGGAGGAGGATGGTGAGGATGATGGTGAGGATGGTGGTGATGATGGTGATGATGGTGATGATGGTGATGGTGAGGGTGATGATGGTGAGGATGATGATGATGGTGATGATGGTGGTGATGATGGTGAGGATGATGATGGTGATGGTCAGGAGGATGATGATGGTGATGGTGGTGATGATGATGATGGTGACAATGATGATGGTAATGGTGATGATGATTATGGTGATGATGAGGATGATGATAGTGAGGATGATGACGGTGATGGTGATGATGATGGTGATGGTGATGATGGTGACGATGATGATGGTGATGGTGATGGTGACGATGATGATGGTAATGGTGATGATGATGGTAATGGTGATGATGGTGGTGGTGATGATGGTGATGGTGTTGATGATAGTGGTGATGATGGTGATGGTGATGATGATGCTGGTGATGATGGTGATGGTGATGATGGTGATGATGGTGACGATGGTGATGGTGATGATGATGGTGATGATGATGGTGGTGGTGGTGAGGATGATCTGGCTAGGTTCCCTCCCTTCCCTCCCCATCCCTTCTGGACTGACACAGTTCAGCCCTGCAGTTTGCAGAGGACAGGGGCCCTCAGAGAGGAATGGAAGGGCCGACTACCCGGCACTCACAGGACTGGTGTTTGCGGGGTGGCCAGAGGACCTTATCATCCACGATCTCTTGTAGCAGGAACCCCTGCTGGGGCCACTGCCTATTTGTGTGTTGGCTTATTTTTGCAGAAGATACTTTTTAGAAGTGCCAGTGTTATTTTTCTGTCTTTTTCTCTCTAATGGCAAGAATCCCAACAGGAGGCCATTTGGGGCCAGGGCACCAAAGGCAGCCCCGGCCTTCTGCCCCCTTGGGAGGAGAGCTGGGATCTGGGCAGGCCGCCCAGGAGACTTTAATTGGTGGTAGAGATGGGGGGAGGTATGGGAATGGGCTGGACAGATCTTCCCGAGACTGAGCCTTCCCAGCCAGCTGCCTGTCCTTGCCCTTGCCCTTGGGAGGACCACACCTGGTTATTTTCCAGCTCCAGGTCCTTCTCCGGTGTCAAGTCCTTCTGGGGCATCGACCACCTTTGTCCAGCCTTCCTGGGAAACTTAAGCCTCTGTCCACCTCCAAATTAATTTTGAGGGTCCCCCAACAGTAGCAAGGGTATGGAATCTGGAAGAACTAGGTCGAGGGGAAGGGGAAGAGTCCTGACCCTGGGGTTCTGGAGTGTGGGGGGCCTCAGAGTTCCCCACCCCTTGCAGCAGGAGGCACAAAGACGTTGACATTGATGGTCAGCAGTTGAAGGCTCCCTGCCTGCCTCTGGCCCCCGGGCTACACACTGGCAGAGGCTGGAGCCACGGGCACCTGGCACCGTGCTTGGCACGCAGTGGGGCACAATGAATGTGGTTCTGAGGAGGAGGAAGACGCAGCTCTCTCCCCTGCCGGATTTGGGACAACATGTGGCCTTGACCCTGGGCTTCAGCTGGACAGGCCAGGGCCACCTTGTGCTGTGAGCCCCACAGGCCTTCTGACCTCCCTTTCTTCTCCCTTTTCCCGGAGCCAGCCTTGCTCGGCCTTTTGTCTCTTATCTTCGTTTGTTCTGTGAAGAAGGAGGTGGGACCAGTCCCTCCCCCTGGCAGCTGGGAAGCCGGGGCACCACACTGGCGTGGGCCCTGTGTCCCTGAAAACCCCGGGGGCCGGGGCCCCAGGTCCCAGGTTCTGTATCATGGGAGATGGAGGGTGTCTCGTCCTGCAGAGTAGGGGAGAACATGCGGTCGCAATCAGGCACAAGCTGCTAAATGGTGGCCCATTTAAGAAACGAAGGGCAACTGTACCAATGGTGAGGCCAAGGCCTGGCCGAGGTAGGGCTGCTCACCGGGGAGGACAGCAGGGCTATTCGTCCCCACCCCTGTCCGGGCTCCATGAGCCCACGGCCCAGCAAAGTGAGATAACGTCTCCTCTCCCTCTCCTCTCCCGGCCTGCGGGGCTCCCGAGGTGGGTGTGCAGGGTCGGGGCGCCGGGCGCACAGCTCAGCATGTGAGCGGGGGGGCTGGGGGGTGAGGCATCACCCTGGAGAAGGTGGCCCAGATTTCAGAAATTGTACGTAACCATCAGTGTGGGGCCAGGGGGGGTTTGGGGTCTCTCTGGATTCCTGTACTGCCCCTCTCCCCTCCCTGTCTTTGCTCCCTGTCCCTTGTCACCTTTCCACCTTTCCTTCTTGGTTTACCTGCCAGGGGCACTGTCCACATCTCCACCTGCTCCTTTCCAGTGGGTCTGGTGCAGAACGAGCTCCAGCCCTCGTCTTGTGTGCCCACTGCTGAGAATCAAGCATTTGGTTCTAAGAGGAGCCCCCCTCCCTGCCTTCCTCGCCCCCCCCCGCAGCTAGTGTCACCACCTGGAGCCGCCTCTGCCTGGGGCCCCTCGGCGTCCACCTGGCTTCTCTTCTACCTGGGCCCTGCCCCCAGCCATCTCTCTCACTGCATTTAGCACTGACCCACGACAACAGATCGCACACTTGCTTTTCCCCCCTGAAAAGTGGCCTCACGGAGCTCAGGGCTGTCTTCCGTTCTCTCCGATGCCCGGCTCCCAGCACCGTGCGTGGCATGGCTGGCCACTCCAAGGCCACGTGGTGCCCAGGCATCTTTCTGCGGCTGGCAGCACTCTGGGAGGCTGGCCCTGCCGTTGGGGATGTAGGTGGTTCTGCTTTTAAGCAATTTGGATTTTAGGAAAAGAAACACACTGGTAAGCTTTTCTTTTTTAAAGTTCCGTCGTGGGGTTTCTGGGGACAAGCCAGTGGGAGTCTCTCCGCCGAGGCGGGCTGCGGGGGGTGGGGGGCACCGCCTGGCCAGCCGGACCCGGGACTCTGCCCCAGGGCCGGTCTCTCGGGGCCACCCAGAGAGGATGTCCGCAGCGGTTCTGTGTCTTACCTGCCCGTGGCACATACACGGGGTTGGAGCGAATTAAGCAAAGAAAGGGCTTTCGAGGCCCAGGTGCCCCCCCCCCAAAACAGCAGCCAGAGGCCTCCTTGTGTTTCCTGGGACTTCGGGCTCCAGGGAGTGAGAGCGGACACTGTTCTGCAGAAGCCTGAATGTGTGCGTGGAGAGGAATGAAAGGGGGGTTCGTTCATTCATTCATTCATTCATCCACGTGACAAATAGTGAGTGAGTTCCCACTGGGTGGTGGGCACATCCCAGGCTCTGGGGTCCCAAGTGCTTGCCCTCGGGGCATTGCATTGCAGGGTGATGGCATCTGTGTGGAGCAGCTGTGATAAGTCCTGGGGGAAATTCAGGGGGCGAAGGAGGAGGGAACGCCAAGGGGATGGCCGTCATCTTTGAGAGGGTGTTGTGCGTGGGGCCGGCCACCGTACACCACATCCCCAGGCTGGGAGGGTCGAGCCGTACAGTTTTTGTAGGCTCACAGCGTGCAGGGGGAGGCACGCTTGTGTGTGGGGACAGCCGGGAGGCCTGGGGCTGCAGGCGGTGCGGGCACTGCCTAGGGTCCTGTGGGCACAGGAAGATTTACTGGGAAGCTGTGAACCCACGGCCCCGGTGAGACCCTGCTGCGTATTTTTGGCTTCATCATCTGAGACAGTCCCCCTCCCGCCCCCGAATCATGTAAGCCTCAGGGTCCCCAAACCTGTAGCAACTCTGGGTGTTTCCTCCCAGTGACACAGGACATGGGTGGAGAGTGGCATCACCCAAGGAATCTTTTAAAAAGAGAGGGACCGGGGAGTTTCAGGAATGATAGCAGCGATGGGCCCTGGACCCTACATTGGGAGAGGCAGGACGTGAGGGGGTGGGCGCGCCCGGATGTGGTGGCACTGGGGGGGAGTCGGGAGGGTGGCCAAATATCGTTTAGGGGACACCAAAGTGGGAGGCTGACTGAGCAGCAGGGGGTGCCTTCCTGCCCTTTGGCGATAGGGTCCTAATGCTTTGCATTCTGACAGGTTCCTCTCACGTCCCCCCCGGGGTGTGGCCTCAGGTGGCCTCTGGTTGCCTCAGTTTCCTTGAAGCACCCTGTCCTCTCGTTTGCTGACACCCGTGTCCCTTTTACGTCAAAAAGAAGATGTTTGCTTCAAAGGCATTTAAATCTTTTTCTTTTCTTTTTCTTCAGGTTGAGAATCTGTCTCTGAGAGCCTGAAACTGTTCCTGCTGATACTCCGTATTTCCCAGCAGCCTTCCCACCCCAGAACGTTCCAGAAAGAACCCCTCGGGGAGGGGGGGCACCTCCCTGCTGCAGCAAAACAGACCTCACCCACCACTACCAGGTAAGGCTGCCGCCCAGCGCACCAGTCCTCGGTGTGGGGCGGGGGGAGGTTGCATTTGCGATGGACAAACATCTTAGAGACACAAGGGGACTGCAGGGTGGGGACTTGGCTCCGTCTTTCGTGGCCTTGGGGGGCAGGATGGGGGGCGTTGGGGCAGACCCCTGGGAATGTGCTGGCTCGGATTGGCAAGGAGTGCCTGTTCTCTGTGACCTGAGGTCCGTCAGCCTGGCTGCCGTTATTCTCCCAGGAAGGAAGGTGGACAGGGCGTAGCATCCACTGTCTGGTGTCACAGCGTGAACTGCCGTGGAGGCCGAGGTCGGGTGTGACCTGCCCCTGCCCAGATTCTCCTGCAGCCCAGCCAGCGGCGCTAATGCCCCCACCAGGCTCCGGAGGGGACCGGACGATTGCTCCGGGGCATTTCAGCGGGATCAGGAACTCCCCCCCCCCCCAACCCCAGGGCCATCAGGTTAGCGAAAGACCGCCCCGCAGGCTCAGGGCCCGTCCCAGCTCAGACGCCACCCACAAGTCTTGGGGGCCACTTGCACTTCTGATGTTCCCAGGACCCTCAGTGCTGATAATCTGCTAGACTGACTCTCAGAACTGCAGAGCCACACTCGCGGTTGGGTTTCCATAGTAACGGGCACCCATAGGTGGGACGAGGCCCGCCCTCCGCCCGCAGGGGCAGGACGCTCACCCTCCCCGCACCTCCGCGTGCTCACCTGTCACCGAGCGGCCTGAGCTGGGAGCGCCCAGAGTTTTACTGGAGTCCTGTTACATCAGTGGCCACAGGACTGGACTCTGTCCCCTTCCGGTCTCTCCCCTGAGGGGGGAGTGCTCTTGTCTAAGGACCCACCGAGCCGCCCAGTTTACGTGAAGTCAGGTGTGAGAGGAACACAGGACACCCCTGTCCCTCGGGAGTTGCACAGGTTTTAGAGGTTACCTCCCGGGAACCGGGGACAAAAACCAGGCACGTTATTACATCACCACGAAGTTCAGTGCAGCCCCGTCCCTGCCGAGAAGCACGAAACTGGAGGGTGGGGGTCATGCAGGCCGGGCAGGAAAGACTCGGGCGCGTGCGTGGCAGTCCGCCTCTGTGCCCGCCCTTTTCTGGGCAGAGCAAACGATGCCAACAGGAATTCTGGGCAAGGAGCTGAGGACACAGGCTGGTGTCTCCAAGATGCCCGCGTTAGCGTGCACGGAATCAGCTTCCGCACGAGGTATCGGGGCCCCTGCAGGTCCGCGCTGCCGCCGCTCTGCCCGTGATCCTCTCTGCCCCGGGGTGTCTGGGGGCCCTCTTCTTGCTGAGGGTTGTTCGTGCACCGACGGGGCCGGATGCTGACATTGAACTACACTTGCTGACCCTGTTGTGGAGGCTGGAGCTGTGGTGACGACGAAGCCAAGTCCTTGCCGCGTACCCTCCGCTGGGGACAAGTTGCACATTTAACGTCAGGTAGCGACAAGGCTGTGAACAAGGGTGGTCAGAGGCGATCGAGGATGGTGGAGGCTGCTGTTCTCGCAGGGCAGTCCTGGCAGGTGCTGGAGGCTGATGGAGATGAGGGAGGGAACCAGCCGAGCCCTGGGGAGGGCAGTTCAGCCGAGGCCTGGCAAGTGCAAAGGCCCCGAGGCATGTTGGAGAAGTAGCAAGAGGCCTGGTCTGCCAGGGTCCAGGGGGGGAGCAGGTGGAAGGAGGTAGGGCAGAAGGTGTCGGGCCTGCATGCTGGAGCTTTTCGGCCAAGGGTAAGGATTGGGGGTTTTGTCTTAAAGGTGGCCCACTGTCTGATTGGCTCAGGTCATGATCTCGCAGTTCGTGGGTTCGAGCCCCACACTGGGCTCTGTGCTGACAGCTCGGAGCCTGGAGCTGCTTCTGATTCTGTGTCTCCCTCTCTCTCCGCCCCTCCCCTGCTCACTCTCTCTCTCTCTCTCTCTCTCTCCCAAATTAATAAAACGTTAAAAATAAAAAGATGGTAGTAGCCACTGGAGGGCCCTGAGCAAGGAGTTGAGACAATAGACTCGAGTTGTGAGCAGATGACGTTGCCTTCTGTGTGGGGTCTGGATGGGGGGTGGATCGGGGCAGAAGCGGGGCCGCCACAAGGAGGCTCCTGCTTGTCCCTGGGTGGGGGGGCAGTGCCGTGGACCCAGGATGTGAAGGGTGGGTCTGGGCATGTGTTCGAGATGAGATTTTTAACAGCCACCCTTCTACACGGAAATGGCTCTGTCACCTCACTGCCAGACCTCCGGGGACCCCTTAGAGAGCCTGCAAAGGGAGGTCACACACCGTGGGCAGCGGGGCCCATGTGACTGTCCCGAAGTTCTCAATCCCATGGGACTTCGCAATTCTTCGGCACTTGGGGAGGGGGGGACGCTACCATAAAACCACTAAAACCACCCGCAGTGGACGCACAGCTCGGGGCTGACCTCAGTGCAGGCCGAGCCACCCTGGAGTCATGCAGTGTCCCCTGAATCTCAGAATCCTGGTTCTGAGCAAGAGCCCGTGGCACTGCCCTGGGGGAAGGAGAGCAGAGTGCCAACGGCCTGTGGGCGGGTGACCCCCCAGAAGATGCTTTTCCTTGAAGGTGATTGCATGAGCCCTGCTTTGGGTGAAAAGGTAAATTCTTGGGGGAGGGGTGTCAAAGCCAAAGGCACCAGACTGGCCAGTCCCGGCTGGCAGCTCTGAGAAACTCGGGGCTCAGTGGGGCCTGTGCAAGCCCCCTTCGGCCCGGAGCTGCGTCTCTCTTCCCAGCCCCTCATTGATGCCAAGGCACACACTGACGTCGTGAAATGGGTGATGTGCGTTTGAGTCTCCTTCCTCAACGGGGGGCGGGGGGGTGGGGGTCAGGGGGAGAGAAGCACCAGGAGGGCTCCCGTGTCCCCGTCGTGCTGAGCAGTTTGAAGCCTGCAGGGGAAGCTGGGCTGTGTTCTGCCTCCGAGTCCACCGCAGGCCGCTGGTGGGTCTCCGAAGGGGGAGGCCGGGCCCACTGAACAGTGGTCAGGGTCGCAGCCACTGTTCTCCAGGGGACCCGGACGGAGCCACGCCCACCCCCAGGCGCCCCCGTGCAGCGAGCTCTGATGTCTGGAAGGAAAGTCAGGGAGAGGCAGCGGACACCCCAATTCCTCCCACTCGCAGAGGCCCCCCATCTGCGGTTTCATCACGCCCGGTGGGGCCCGCGCTGCCCTCTGAGGGCAGGGGGGTGGAGGTCTGGGGGAAGCCGGTAGGGGGAGAGGGCATGAGGTGCTCCTGCACGCCTTCCATGGTGGCGTCACCGGGATGGGCCTCCTAAGAGCGCTCGGGGTCAGTCATGGGCAAGGTCAGTGCGGGCCAGAACCCGCAGGGGCCGGTGCTGCGGTGAGTGGGGCTGGCCCGTCCCCTGGGGCTGCAGGGGTGTCCTTGCTGGGAGCGGGGCCTCCGCCTCCGCCTTGGAAAGCGTCCTGTGAATTAGATCCTCTTGTAAGATTCGTCCTTTAGATACGGAGTCTGTTTGGGTTTTACTGCGTAGTAAATTCTGAGTCCCTGTTAAAAACTTGGATGGACATTAATCTGCTACAAAGAGAGAGTTGTCGCTTACGCGCAGCGGGGGGGGCCTGGGGGAGATCAATGCTTCGGGAGCCCGCTTGCCAGCGACCTGGAGAAACTCAATGGTGGGCGTCTTGGCTCTTGCGTCCCTGGCCCTCCTCGTCCTCTGCCTCCCCCTCCCCGTTCTCCGAATCCTCTGGAACCACAACCATCCAGCCGCCCACCGTGCTCCTCGCTGCTCCTCCTCCAGATGCTTTTGGGGTCGAGGGGCGGGGGGCGCCCTTGTTCTGGAAGCTGAGACATAAACAAGGTCTTCTGCCCTGGCCTCTGGCCCCTCCGGGGGTGCTCCCGAAACCTGCAGGGGAGCAGACGGTCCAACCAGAGCTCACGCTTCCTGCTCAAGAAGAATGGCTTTGGGCTGGGCCAGAGGTACTTTACCAAGTCCTTTCAACGTGGCCATGCACGGGGTCGGCCTGTGGCCGAGAGCAGGGGCAGGGAGGGAGCACGTGTAACTGCTGCTGGCGCACGTCGGGCGTTGACCCCCTTCAGCACGAGGACCCGCCCGTCTATCCCGGCCCCCCACCCCCCGCCCTTGGGGACGGACCCCTGAGCTGCAACACGCGACTTCCCATAAATCATCCCCGAATGGGTGCGCTCCCTGCGCCATCCATCACGCCCCGTCTCTTGTCTGCTTGTTTTTAAAAGCTGTTAAACTGGAATCCATCACATGGCATCCTCGGGGGGCCGAGCTGAAGCAAAGTCTGCCCGCATCAGCAATATTAATGCGCACAGAGCATTCTAGAGCATCGAGGTAAATGTCCCCCCCGTGGTGGGGAGAGGGGGAGCGCGGCTTTATCTAGTTACACCAGAAGCTGATGGGATGTTTTTCTGACACTTGCAGTGAATACATTCCTGCCACGCACGAGGAGGTCCTGGTGCTGGAGCAGGTAACGCCGCCTGAACGGTGCCCTGCCGTGTCCGCCTTCTCGCGGGGGCACCTGACCTCTTCCTGTACCCGATGGTTTCGATCGAAGACTTTAGCTCGTGCCGGTCTTTGGAAACACGGATCCTTCTAGGAATATCCGTGGTTCCTCTTTTATTGCTAACTGTTTTCGGAAAGGGGGATTCGGGAAGGGTGTTGGGATCAGCTTTAATCCTTGCTTCTGAGCACCTGCTGCTGGAACAGGTTCCGGGGATGTGCCCTTGAGGAAGGGGGGTGGGCCTGGAGCCCTCCCTACCGCCCGCCCTGCTCTCCCCTCCCCTCCTCCGTGGTGCGGCCGTGGCTGGAATCTTCCTTAGCATCCACCGAATTAACTGGCGCAGCTCTGTCTCCAGGAGCCCTTCTGTCTGTCCCAGACAGATGTCACAAACCTCAGAGGCAGCGGGGGTGTCTTATCCCACCTGCTTTTGGCTTCCCTGCTATCCTTTGCTTTGTCCCATCTGTGTTGGTTGAAGGGTAAACCCACTGTGGGCACTGGTGAGACATTTGTAAAACAATAGAAGAACAGGACAGTGTTTTCTCCTGGTGGCTTTGGAGCCCGTGCGTGAGCAGCCCTGGGCGGGGCCGGGTGGGTCGTGGACGGGAGCCTGGTCGGAGCATTCCCCCCCCTCCCCGGGAGCTGTCCAATTAGAGCCCATTAGTCACCCAGTGTGTTGGAGCATTTAGAACAATTAAAGGTGAGAAGAGTTTCCAGATGCAGCATCGGTGCTGGTGCTGGAAGGCAGGCTCTGCTCGCTGCTCCCCAGGTGGCCGCTGTCTGGAGCGCCTGCAGCCCTCTCACGGGAGCGGGAGCAGGCCTGTCCCCCCGGCCTCCGAGGTCCCAAAGCCCGCAGCCTCGAGACGATGAACCCTGGGGCGGCCCTAACCCAGGAGCACAGCCTGGTGGGGGGGGGGCGGGGATTAAAACAGCAGAAATGGATTCTGTCGCAGTTCTGGGGGGTGGGTGTCTGAAATCAAGGTGTCAGTGGGGCCGCGCCCCCTCCCCCACATTCCGGTGGCTGCCGGCCACGCTTGGCGCTGCCCGGCCTGTTAGCCCATCGTGTTATGTCCTCTGCCTCCATCGTCGTGTGGCTTCTTCGCTGTATGCCTGCCTGGCCCCGTGCCGGCACAAGGCGATGCCCTCCGTGCGTGTGTGCGTGTGTGTTCCTGTGAGGACACCCAGCCGTTGGGTTAGGGTCACCCTACTCCAGTAGGACCTCATCTTTATCTTTGGTCACCTCTGCAAAGACCCTCTTTTCAAATACGATCACGTTCGCGGGTTCTGGGGGTCAGAGGGACATACCTGTACCTACTGTATCTTCCAAGACTTCGGGGAGGAAGGGGGGCCCAGATACTGAACGCTACGTGTCCCCCCACTCACCGCCCCCATGGATTCCACTCAGACACTAGGCTTCTCATCAGTTCTTTTATTGTTATTTCTTTATTTTATTGTTTATTCATTTTTGAAAGAGAGACAGAGAGAGAGAGAATGAGCAGGGGAGGGACAGAGAGAGGGAGACACAGAATCCGAAGCAGCTCCAGGCTCCAAGCTGTCAGCACAGAGCCTGACATGGGGCTCGAACTCAGGAACCATGAGATCATGACCCGAGCTGAAGTTGGATGCTTAACCGACGTAGCCGCCCAGGCGCCCCTCTCATCAGTCCTTTTAAAGACAATGATGCCTGTAGGCCAGTTGGGAAGTGAAGGCCAGAATGACCTGAGCTATAAGACCAGACTTCTCGGTGAAACCCTTCCCCAAGCTTCCAGATCCTCCGCTAACCGAGAGCAGCAGGCCCTGGCGCCCCGTCATCGGCTGAGAACCTTCCTCGGGTCCCCGATTTGCTCTTCTCCACCCAACTCCCGCCATTCCCCTGTTGAGATCAGTCTTAGGAGCAAAAACTAAGAATTAGAAGGCAAGACCTCCCCCCAAACCCAGGCCTGAGAACAGACAGTTCTCCGTGCAAGCATAGGTCACACAGTTTTGTTCCGCCAGCGAGGGTCTCCCTACAGGAAGAAGTTGGAGGTGGCCCAGAGAAGGTGAGCGGGGAAAACGGGGGGAGCCAATGGGACCCCGTGCGCGGTCGGGCTGCAGTTGCGGAACGTGCTGGCTCTGAAGACAGAGGAGGCCGGCAGGGCCCAGGAGGGATAGAGCTGAGCTGAAGATTGCAGAAGTGAGAATCCGGAATGGAGGGGGGCCCACAAGGACACTAGAGATGCCACCAAATGGCACTGGGGACAAGGAGGAACACAGGCGGGAAACGGAGCCTGGGGACGAGCTGTCCTGATGTTTACACATGCAAAAGTCAAATGTGGGTGAGATATGGTGGCCTTCTGGGAAAACTGTTCCTGACAGCGCGCCGATCCGTCTTCCTGCGAGAGGCTGAGCCTCTCCAGGCCGTGTCTCCAGGTGGAGCTGGGAAATGGGTGTCGCCGTCAAAAGGTGTGCAGAGAGGAGGGAGGGACGATCTTCCCGCTCTGGGATGCTTGACGGCACACGTGTGCCCACAGGACCTGAAGGGTCCCCGTCACCCCGAGTCACGACGTGCAACCTGTGACTTAAAGGTGTCCCAGGCGAAGCCCCGCGCCGGTCCCACGTGGATTTGTACACATTCACTGATGCTGGGTTTGAACTGCATTATGACCCCGGGGGCCGTGAGGATTTGTGGGTCACTATTTTTGCTGAGCCCGCTGCCCAACGGGCACCCATGCGGTTCTGTGGGACCCTCACTTTGCTTCTCCACGTGGACACGCAGGCTGGTAGTGAATGGATGAGCAAGGATTTTTATGGCTTTTTTCCTCTGCTCTGCAAGGATACATTAAATATTCCTAGGCCTGGTGCTTTCAAAGACATCTGTGTTCTGTGGGGCAAAGAACAGAAAAGGAGGGTCAGCAAATGTCTCAGGAAGAAAAATCAGTTTAGAAGTAGAGGTGGGGACGGGCCCAGCTTCGGTTTTGTGTGTGTGCGTGTGTAGGAGAGAAGACACGGGGGCGGGACAGCATCCGTTCTCTCTGCTTCCGTGGGCTGGGGGAGGAGGGAGAGCTCGGACAGATGGTGTTTTTGAGTGACCTTGTGTCGCCGAGCGCCGCAGAGTACCGCTGGCCAGAGCTGCAGGAAGCTCGCGGGGTGCGGCCACCTGCAGCTACCAGTGGGGGCTCGTCAGGATGCCAGCGTTACGGAAGGACCTGGAAGGCATCAGAAGATAAACCCAAGTTCAAGAAAGATCACGTAGCACATCCCTAGACCACCTTCATGCGGGAGGCCTGCAGTGTCTGACGTCGTATTGATGGTGTGGAGAGCGGTCAGGCGGGTGTCCGGGGGTGACACGTGCACGTGGACTGTCCATCCGAGGTTCCCATTTCCAGCTTGACATGTGTCATCCTTGCAAATCCTCACGACAACCCTATGAGCTGAGTCCCCACGAGGAGGGATGAGCATGGGGCCATCCAGACTTGGAACCCACACGGCTCTCTGGGGACAGCACTGGCTCAGGACACGTGTCTCAAATGATCCAAATCAGAGTTCCGGGGTGGGGGTGGGGGGGCACTTGGGTGGCTCAGTCGGTTGAGTGTCCGACTTCAGCTCAGGTCACGATCTCGCGGTTCGTGGGTTCGAGCCCCGCGTCGGGCTCTGTGCTGACAGTTCAGAGCCTGGAGCCTGCTTCGGATTCTGTGTCTCCCTCTCTCTCTGCCCCTCCCCTGCTCACTCTCTGTCTCTCAAAAATAATTAAACATTGAAAAAACTTTACAGACCAGAGCCACTCAAGGTGAGGTCTGTGGACAGAGTCTGCCCGTGAGCTGCGGCCCCTGGAAGATGAGGGCAGGGCTTGGGAATAAGCACTGGGAGCCTTTTGTAAGAGTGATTTCATAGCTCGTGGATCTATTACTGAGAAATCGGGCTCCGTGTCGTGTCTTTTTTCTTCCGTTTTTTCCAGTAACCCCTTTTGCATGGCATCTGCATTCCTTACATGCAGCGTGTATTTCCCATGACTTGGAAATAAAACGAGCCCTTCACCGCAGGTGCTTTGAGCAGGGCTGACTAGAGAGGGTGTCCACGTTGCATCTCCAGTAAGCTGTGCCTGGGCCAGCACGCCCCGAGCGGGGTCCTTCTGGAGAACATGCCACGGTGATGTCGGTGTGTGGGGGGCACTCCTGTGCTCGGGCCACCGTAACAAGAACCACAGCCTGGGTGTCCTCACCTTTCCCGAGGCTGGACGTCCAAGACCCAGGTGGTGGCCGGGGCCGTCCCTTCCGAGGCCTCTGTTCTGGGCTCACAGATGGCCACCTTCCTGTGTCCTCACAGGGTCGTCCCCCCGTGTCTCCTCTTCCAAAAGAACACCAGCCGGGGGTGGGTTAGGGACCAGCCCATCACCTCATTTAAAGTAACAACCCCTAAAAGCCTCGTCTCCAGATATAGTCACATTCTGAGGTCCTACTGGGGCTCACGGCTTGAACAGACGAATTTTGAGGATACACAGTTCAGCCCGTAACAGAAGGGTCCAGAGGAATTTTCTGTACTGGTTTTGCAATTTCTTGTGAATCGTAAATGATCTAAAAATAAATTGAGATTTTTAGGGATACGCTCCTCCGTCCCAAAACAGCACGGCCACTGTGTTTGTCTGACAGGGTCCCCTCAGGCATGCCCATCGTCTCAGGCTTGGGGGATCGACTCCCTGGGATGGATGCTGGTTGGCGTGGCCCAGCCCCCCCCCCCTTCTGTCCTTCAGTGCTGTCCCTCACCTGTGCAGGGGGCTCTGGGGTGGCCCGTGGAGGCTGTCTTGGGTCCCTATCTCCCCTCCTCCGCTGGTCCCTGGTTCCTCTCGGGTTTTAGGGGCCCTGGCCTCTGCTGCTGCTCTGTCCCCCCCGCAGCTCTGCACGCGGTAGGTTTCATGAAAGGCTTGTCCCTCGTGAAATGCTCTCCCTCGACTCTGGGAACAGTTGAATCATGGGTCACATGTGGCCCTCTAGGTGTGATGGAGGAGTCACCAGATGGGGCTGTGATAGCAGACCCGTGTCCGGACACCCTTCCTCTGCGACAGACCCTGTCCAGGAGGAGGGGTGTGGCACCCCCACTAGACAGCACATGCAGAGTACTGTCCATCCATCCATCCGTCCATCCCTCCATCCGTGTATCTCTCATCCATCTCTATACGTGCGTAGGTATCCGTCCATCCATCCACCCATTCTTCTATGTATCTTTCATGCATATGTGTATGTGTGTAGGTATCTGTTCGTCTGTCCGTCCATCTGTCCATTCTCTCTTTCTCTCCAGAAGTCATTGTGTATTTTCATTGCTTGTTATTATTAATATTGCAAAGTTTATTCTGAAAACTTCATCCTCTCTTGGTCTAATTGGAGTGGTCAGGGCAGACGATCACGGTTGTGTTTCCTAGCTGAACCGAGGCCTACAGCAGCTCTCAGGACTCAGCAAACCCATGAGGGCGGGAGGGCTAAGACTGGGCAAGGAGAAGAGGAAGGAGGAAACCAGGAAGGGGCGTGGAAATATGCCAGACGAACCGTGTGGAGTGACCGTCAGGGCTGATGTGGGGCCTGTGACATCTCTCTGATCCCAAGGTCTGGCCTCCCCAGACCCGTCCTGCCCCCTCCCGGCATCCCATCCACATTGTTCCCTCTCTGTTGGCTCCTGCTCCCCCTCCCCAGCCCTCCCACAGCTGGTGACTGTCCAGCTCTCCTTCCCGGCCAAGTGCAACTCCCATGCCTCCAAGATGGCTTCCCAGGCCCCTTGCCGACCTCTAAGGCGGGCTGGATCACCTTCCACTGTCCCTGACACTTGGTCATTCCACGAGTGAGCGCCAACCACTTGGGTTGTCGTTGTGATCCGTGAGGCTTTCCGGTTAGAGCCAAGGGTCTCAGCTGGGGGTGACTGTGCTTCCCCAGGGGACATTGGCCATGTCTGGAGACCCTTCCTGCAGCTCCCCACCAGCAGAGAATGTCCTGGCCCAAATGTGCACAGTGCCGGGTCGGGGTCACGAATCCCAGGGCTAGATGATGCTCCTGAGAGTAGGACTTGGCCCTCAGGTTCGGGGTGTGGTCAGGGTCCTTGGGCCTCCAGGCTCCCACAGGTACCCATGCGAGGGGTGTCCTGTGTGTCCAGTGGGAAGGGATCCAGGCTTCCCGGGGGGCGGGTGGGGAGCTTCAGGGCTGGGCAGGGAGGCCAAACGATGCCCTGTCCAGTCCCTGAGCTCGTGGCTCCTCCGAGGGGAGAGAGCCGGGCCTGGGCTGCAGGAGAAATTGGAGGCTCCGAGAACACGATGGGAGAGAGGCCAGGCTGAGGGAGGACAAAGGTCTCCACCCAGGAGCACTCACAAGACCTTCGTGGAGACAAACACTGAATTCTGAGCAAAGACAGTAATGAGTCCAGTTAAAGAGGCACACGGGGCACAGAGCCTGGCACGGATCAGATCTGGATGAGGTCCCACTGGACCGTGGCGATTGCGGCCTCGGGGCCTGGGGTGGGGGTGACGCGGGCCGCAGGTACCGCCACCCACCTTCGCAGCTGGCGGACAGCCGGGAGCTGCCTGGTGGGGTTTTGAAGGCTTGCTTTTCCAGGCAGGCTGGCCCCGGCGCCTAGCTGGGACACGCGTCACGGACAGCATGTGACTGTGCCCCCAGCGTCCTCCCTGTCTTAACCAGGCACCGAGCACCGGGGCCTTCTAAAAAGGAGAATAAATTGGACCAGAGTTTGGAGGCAAGACGGCCTGAGGTTTTCCCGTGTCTCCTCCTCCGTCTCTTCCCTCCGTGAGCCCAGCTCCTTATTTCCTGTTCATCACCTGAGATCCCAACAAAGACACCTTGCTTTGGGGAGCAAGACGGGGAGGGAAGTGACCCGCGGCCTCTTGTAACCATGTGTCACGGCAGACCCGCCATGTGGCTTGTGTACTCGTCTCCTGCGGAGAGAAGGTGGCCCTGGGCCAGGGCTCACAGACCCCGCTTCTATCCCGTCAGGATGTGGCTAACACGGGTTGTGACCCCACCTGCCAGCCTGGAGCCCTGAGGCCCTCCTTCCCGCCTGGTGACGCCAGTCCCCAAGGCGGAGGGGGCCTGGGCTTCACTCATCGGCCGTGAGACACCGCTTTTCATTAGGACAAGCTGACCCCTCACACCAGTCCCGGGCCCTCATAGAGTCACGGCTGGCAACGGCGCCCGCGCCCGGGAGCAAAATGAGCAAATTCGCCTGCTTTCTTTGGGGCGTGCACGTGGGCGTGTGGAGGGATTTTCAGGAAAATCCTCGTTTCTCGGTACAGAACGGGCTGGTGTTTCGAGCCCACCTTCTGGAGGCACGGAGGGCCCTCAGACTGCTGGCGGGGGTCAGCTGTGGTGTGTCGTCAGGATCCTGAGTCACTGCCTCCCCACCCCCCATCTCCCAGGACTGTTCTAGATCACCGAGGTCAGGGGAAGCGCGCCATGTGTCAACCGAGTGGCGGTCCGAGGGGCGAGTGAAGCCCAGGGACCCAGGCACGGTGCACCGGGGGCTGGAACATTCCAGAACTGCAGAGCCTCTCTGCACAAGCCCTTAGGGCAGGGTGACTTCTGGACCACCCTTGAGATCCGCAGATGCGCAGACTCTTGGGCTGAAGGATTTGGCCGGGGTGTTTCTTGGAGATGCGGAGACAGCCCGGACCTCCGCTCGGAGAGAGGCCGACGGCCCGTGCAGACGCAGAGCTCAAAGGAATGTCCGCTCCCCGCAGGCGTTCTCTTCGGGTGACCCGACCCTCGCGGTGCAGAGCCAGCGACCCCATGTCCACCCTCCCGGGGCGGGCAGACGAGAGGCCGTGGGGGAGGCCACCGAGGGATTCCCCAACCTCTTCCCTCGCTGTGGGTCCAGGGGCCATCCGGGTTGGAGCCTTCTGGAATGAGGGCTGTGGGGAAGGCGCAGACCCGCCTCGTTAACATGCAGGTGGTGTTATGCTGGAAGAAATTTAGATGTATTTTTTTTTTTTTTTTTTGCGTGTGTGCTTGCATGTAAATGTGGGTAGGTGCTGTCCTGATTGATGGCAATTAGCATTTTCTAACGGGAACAGATGTTCCGATTGCCAGGAGGCTGGTACCTAACGCCCACGCTGCCATCTGCTCGCTGGGCAGGGCCCAAAGAGGCGCCCCGGCCCGCGGCCCTGCGCCCTCCGCGGCGGCGTGTACTCGGGATTGTGTGAGATCGTTTCTGGGGGTGGGGTGGGGAGGGGGAGGCGGGGGGAGAGAAATAATAATAAAGATGTTTTCAGGGTTATAAATAGCCCATGCTGTGTGTGACGGGATGGAGCTCTCTCTGGTTAGCGGCTCCGCACACTACGTGAACCATGGGAGCAGGGGAGGGGACACACAGTGTCAGCCCCGCGTGGCATCGGTGAGGGACGGCCTCAGAGGCCACGGTGAGGGTCACGGCGCCTTGAATCAGTACCCGGTTCAGAAGACCAGAGGGAGGATGGAGGTGACGAAGGTGATGGCGAAGGGGATGAGGAAGAAGCAGGACTTGCTCAGGACCCCACTAGCCAGACGGCGGCGTGGCTTTCTTGTGAGCTGGCTGGTGCCCTCACGACAGGCTGAGGCTCGAGCCCTTTCACCTGGGAGACTGGGGCACAGCCCTGGGCTTCTGGGAGGAGTCGGGGTGAGTCACCCATAGCGTGGCCTTGGGCCCAGTGCGTCGCCGGGGCAGGCTGGCACTGGCCGGCCTGGTGCCCAGCTGTCCGAGGGGCCCTGGAAGGTGGGCCATGGCCTCAGCGTGCTTGGCTCCTGCCTTCTCCCCTCGGCCAACCCAGGCGGCTCCTTGTGCCCTCCCGGTAGCTGGTAGGAACACGTTCTCATTCTTTCTTTCTTTTTCTTTTTTCTTTTTTGGCTTTTTAAAGCAAAACTGTTTGTTTGTTTGCTTGCTATAAAAAGAGTCTCCTCCCTGCCTCCCCCCCACCCTGGACGGCAGTCACCAGCTTGCAGTGGGCTCCCCCCCAGTCTGCAGCCCGCACCCTCCTCCTGAGGCAGGTGTCTGTGGGGGGGCCTGTTGCCTGTCCCCAGGCTGCCCCAACACACGGACCAGGCTTTAATTGGGGGCCCGGGCGGCCCAGCAGCCTCCTCGGTGGGCTGAGGTCCGTGCTCCGCTCCACTCATTTCCTGCTCTTGTACCCGGTCTTGGCCTTGGTGGGGGTCTTCCCCACGCCGCCAACTGTGCAGGGCGCATGGGGCGGGCGCGGAGGCCCGTCCGCCACAGACGGTCCCTTCTCCAGGTGGTCACTGGTGTTTCCCTGGCAATGTGCCTGCTGCTCTGGGCGGGAGGGAAGAGACTCGCCCGTGCGTGGGGCAGTGGGAGTGACAGGTTTGTGACGTGTCACCGCCGGCAAGCCCTCCCCACCTGGGTCCGGCAGAGCGGCACAAACTTCCCGGAGTCGGAGGCTGCCGGGGCCTCGGTGGTGAAGCCAGGAGGAGTTCCTGTCTACAGGGTGGCCCTGGGGACGTGTCCTTGTCGCTGGTGGCACCCCTAGTTGTGGGATGGTGGCGGGGATAGTGGTGGCCTTCGTCCCTCCACCCAGGCGGGTGCTGTCAGAGGAGGCGGGGGTCAGACCACCCCTGCACCCGGGCCGCAGAAACTCTGGGCAGCCTCTGGGTCAGGTCTTGGCCTCGCCTTAGGAACGCAGCAGCTCCACATTTGTCACTTGGTGTCCGCGCTTTTACTCAGCGTTGACGTCCTGCTTCCTCCGCTTCACGGACCTGAGGTCTGGGCTTCTCAACCTGGCTCTGCGGACATTTGGGAGGAGGCCGGGCAGTACCCGTGGCCTCCACCCCTCTGCCCACTGGATGCTGCAGCAGCCCTCCCACCAGGTGTGACAAGTCCCCCAGCACGCGCCCCTGGGTTGGGGGAGGGTAATCGCCCCCATTGGGACCCACTGTTGATTTATCTTAGAGCGACTCCATTTCTGACATCTGACATTTGAGGGGTTGCCGTGTACCAGACACGCTATAAGCCTTTGTAGGCATTCACACTGTGTAACAGCGCCCCACAGAAGAGGGAGCCCGGGTTCAGAGAGGCCTGGGGACCTGCCCAGAGTCACGTGACCGGTAAATGGCAGAGCTGGGATTCAGGGTGCGGCGGACTGACCCCGAGCCTGCGTGCTAGCATTCATTCATCTGTCGTCACTGATCTGTCACTAGATGGTGGCCTTGTTGTGGGAGCTTGGGAGCCATTGTCGGATAAAGAGGCAGAAATGTCTGCCCTGGTAAGAATGTCCCCCCTGCAAAGAGGAAGCAGATAATGAACACGGTTAAGTCTCTGGAATGTTAGCAAGTGTGTCAGTTTCCTGGGGCTGCCGTAACAAGTTGCCACAATCGGGGGCTTCATGCGACGGGTCTCGTGGTCTCACGGTCGTGGAGGCCGGAAGTCCGAGGTCCAGTGTGGGTAGGCTTGGCTCCTTCTGGAGGTTCCGAGGGGCAATCTGTTCTGGGCCTTGCTCCCAGCTTCCGGGGGCCACTGGTGGTCCGTGGTCTGCAGTGTTGTGCCTCCGTGTCTTTCCGTGGCCTTCTCCCCGTGTCTCTGCATTCAGATCTCCCTGTCCACTCTCTTACGGGGACATCAGCCATCGCGCTTCAGGCCTGGCCTAAAGCCGGGGAGGGCGCATCTTAAGGTCCATAGCTCATTGCACCGGCACAGACCCTGCTTTCAAATCGGGTCATGTTCTGAGGCTCTGGGTGGACAGGAGTTTTGAGGGGGGCGAGTGCCATTCAGGCCACTAGAGCAAGTTGCGCTCGCCGTGGGCGTGGCCAGGCTGTGTGCTCGTGACATGGAGGGCGCGGAACACAGACGTGCTCTGTGATCCTTCGGCTTGCAGCTCCCCCAGGAAACGCCACCTCAAAGAAGGAGGCGCTGTTCGGAGAGGCGGCCTGTTCTCTGCATGCTCCCCTTTCCGGGCTCGGCTGGCTGTCCCCGGGGGGCGGGGGGGACATGCGCACCGCTGCCAGTTCTCTGTATTTATGGGTCTGTTTCTGCTTTTTGTTTGTTTGCTTGGCTTTTTAGATTCCACATATAAGTGAGATCATATAGTGCTTTTCTTTCTCTGACTGACGTATTTCACTTCGCATAATACTCTCTAGGCCCATCATGTCACAGATAACATGATCTCATCCTTCTTCATGGCTGCGTAATATCCCATCGTGCGTGCGCACACGCCACATCTTCTTTATCCGTTTATCTATCGACGGACACCCGGGCTGCTTCCACACCCGGGCTGCTTCCACACCCGGGCTGTTGTAAATGATGCTGCAATAAACGTGGGGGTGCATATACCCTTTTGAATTAGTGTTTTAGTTTTCTCCGGGTAAATACTCAGGGGTGGAGTTGCTGGATCATATGGTATTTCTGTTTTCAGTTTTTTGAGAAGCCTCCATACTGTTTTCCTCTCTTACGCATTCCTCACTGAATCCCGGGCCTCCCGTGGTATTTGTGCGATGAAAGGATGTGTCAGGCACCGTGCTCGGTCCCGGGGTCCCAGACGAACAGGATGTGTGTCTGCCCCCGAGGAGCCTGCTGTCGCATGCAGGCTGCAGCTTCTCTGTCCTTTGCCCCAAGGGCAGAGCTATGGAGAGCTACAGTAGGTGCTTTGGGGGCCCAGTGGAAGGGCTTTTCAGCTGGGTCCTGAAGGATGCGGCGGAGCTTTCTGGGGAGAAAGAGGTGGACAGAGAGCTGTGTACAGAGAAAAGTTGTGGCGATAAGAAAGGACACAGCTTTTTAAGAGGGTGACAGAGGCTGGCTGGGGTGTGGGAGGTAAGGCTGGGTGGCCGGAGTCGTGGAAGAGTGATCCCGCATGCCCTACCCGGGGAGGGGCAGCTAGACCTGATGCGGGGGGTGCTGGGGAGCAGGCCGTGGCATTCGTGTGGGGAAGGACGGACCGCTGTCCCTTTGGGAAGTTGCTGCCGGGGCTGGGACAGAGAGGATGGAGCGCTGGACTCAAGTGGGGGCAGGAGACTCAGAGGCGTCAGCGTTTTCCAATTGAGGTAAAGTTTACATAACATGACATCAGCCGTCCATCACGTCGGAGTCCACAGTTGGGTGATATCCATAGCCTTCATGATGTTCATGGTGCAGCCACCGCCTCCACCTGGCTCAGAGGACTTTCGTCATCTCGGGGAGACCCCGTGCCCAACAGCGGCCACCCCCCTCCCCTCCCCTGTGCTGACAAGCGTCAGTCCACTCTCTGTCTCCACGGTTCGCCTACTCTGGACACTTTGCGTAAACGGGGCCAACTCCGCCTTTCGGAGCGTGTTGTAATGCACGCCAGCTCTTCGTTTCTCTGTGTAGCTGAGCAACTCAGACGGTCCCCAACCTCCGATGGCCCGACTTAGAAGTTTTCGACTTTGCGAGGCTGTGAAGGCCACACACGTTCAGTGGAAACCCTCCTCGGGACTTTGAACTCGGATCTCTTCCCGGGCCCGTGATTCGTGGTCCGATCCTCTGTCTGGTGCCGGGCAGTGAGCGCAGCCCCGGGGAGCCGGCGATCACCGGGGTCGGCAGCCGATACGGGACAGCCACCCTGTCCCCATAGACCACGGCTTGTCACCTTCAGTGCGGCATTCGGTAAACCACAGGGGCTGTAAGATGGGCTTTGCGCAGGATGGTTTCGCCCGACTGTCGGCTGGCGCGCATGTCCTGGGCACGTTGCAGCCCGGCTCGGCTGAGCTGTGGCGGAAGGTCAGGCGTATTAAATGCATTTTCCACGTACACTATTTCCAATTTACGACGGGTTTAGCGGGGCGTAACCTCATCGTAGGTTGAGGGAGATCCTTATTCTGTCGTGTCAACTGACCGCATTCTGTTTATCTGTTTCTATGTTGATGGACAGTTGGCTGTCATGAAGCACCAGGATTTGGGGGGCAAATTCCGGCACAGAAAGCCTGTTTGCTGAATGAGGGAATAAAACTGTGGCCCCGAATCCCATAGCCCTCCCCTGTAAGGCCCCTCCCCACCTCCGGAATCTCGATGTCCCACCTGCAAGGAACAGGTGTGTGAGGGCTCTTACTCTCAGACTCTAGGAGCTGGTGGTCCAGGATGTGGGATGCGATCCCAGCGTCTGTGGGACGTGCCTGTCCAGGAACGCAGAACGGCCCCACCCCTCACCCAGTGTCCCCCCGCCCGGAGCTCCCCCTGCTCGCACCAGCCCCTCTGAGCTCTGACCGCACCGGGAGCTCCAGGACTCCCGGCTCCTAGAGAGACACGCAGTCTGGCGTTAGAGGTGTGTGGACGGCAGAGTCCTAACCGCTCGGCACAGTTGTCCCATCCGCTCCCAGCTGCGCCTGTGTCCCCCGTGCCCCAGACAAGATGGGAAAGAGTACTTAGCCAGCCAGCCTCAGAGGTGACTCCACTGTCCCCGTGAATCCCGTGAGCGGGTCAGGCACGTGGGATGTGCTGGGAGAGGCCCCGAGGACCTAAAACCCAGGTGCAGGCCGTGGAGGCACCGAGGGGAGGGGCTCGGCCGGGTCTACGGGCTGCAGAGACATGCAGTGGGGAGATGGGGGTCCACTCTGGGGGTGGGTAGGGCAGTGTGGGGCCCCAGGCGCTCCATGGCCCTCGCCTCCCGATGAACCCTCTGTGCACTTGGGGATTGGCCCGAGTGGCCACACCTTCTTCTCACCTCCAGTCCCTCGTGATGCCGCCACGTGGGGCATCAAGCTGCGCCCGTCGGAAATCACGGGGATTTGTTCACTAGTGCGTTGCTCATCTCCTCCCCCTCGGACTGGCCTCTCGAGGACAGGGCCCGGCCACCCTCATGCGCAGTGACTTTGTTTAGTGCTCCGTGTTTGGGAGCAGAGCCCGGCTGAGATCTCAGCGCCCAGCACTGTTGCTGCCTGGGGTGACAGTGCTTCCTCCCTTGGCTTTCTGCTTGGGGGCAGCCTTCTGCGGGGCTGGGGGTTGAGGGTTGGGGGAGCTGGGCAGGGGAAGGCAGTGTTCTCCGACGAGAGAGGAGGGGCCAGGCCGGGCTCCCCCAGGCCGGAGGCGGGACAAGACCTCTCCCTGCGTCTCTCAGCCGGCCTTTCTCCGAAGGCGGGATGGGGGAGGCCAGAATGATGTGCGCTGGCTTGGGTGAGTGGGGTCACCTCCTGGGGGCGGCTGACCCTCTGAGAGCCAGGGTCCGGGGTCAGAGGGTGCCGGGGGGCTGAGGGGTGTGAGGCTGGTGCTGGGGCACACCTGGCAGCTGGGAACTGCCCTCCTGCCTGGCCGGTGGCGGTCGAGAGGCCTTCCGTTTCTCACCCCAGGACCCGGGGTGCCCCATCCCCAGGGCACAGGGCCTGCTGTGCACCCAGGGCCTCCGGGATGGTGGACGGGAGCCCCTGGGGACTGAAGGCCACAGTTTGAGGCCCTCACCACCCCCCTCCCCTTCTTAGGAAGCTGCTGTTCGTTCCAGGTGCTGGGGGAGGGGCAGAGTGCGTCCTGATGGTGACGGTAGATCTCAGCCCCTGGGCGCCCTGGCACTGGGCCCCGCGCACCCCGAGGCCCCCAAGGGACAGCGTCTGTGGCTGTGATGGCTGTTCCCAAGACCCAGTCAGGAGGGGTGCAGCCTTGAGGGAGGCACCCACATATCTGCACACGTGTCCACACACACGTCCACACATCTGCATACGTGTCCACACACATCTGCACACATACCCACACATGTCCACACGCGTGTCCACACATCTGCATGCGTGTCCACACACATCTGCGCACGTCTATATATGTCCACACACACGTCCACACATCTGCACACATGTCCACACATCTGCACACGTGTCCACATACATCTGCACACGTCTATATATGTCCACACATCTGCACGCGTGTCCACACACATCTGCACACGTCTGTATATGTCCACACATCTGCACGCGTGTCCACACACATCTGCACACGTCTATATATGTCCACACATCTGCCCGCGTGTCCACACACATCTGCACACGTCCATACATGTCTACACACACGTCCACACATCTGCACACATCCACACACATCTCCCATGTCTGCACATGTCTGTATACATCCACACATGTTCACACACATCTGCACACGTCCACACACGTGTCCACACATCTGCACACACATCCACACACGTCCACACACGTCCACACACATCTCACAAGAGTCTGCACACATCCACATGCATCCACACGTGTCCACAAACACCTCCCAAGTCTGCACACGTCCGCACACATCCACGCATGTCCACACACATCAGCACACACGCCCACACATGTCAGCCCACATTCACACACATTTGCACACGTCCACACACGTCTTCAGAACGCAGACACTTCCACACACACACACCCGCACACGTCCTCGCGCTTCTGCGCCCCCTGCGCACTTTCTCGCAGAGACCCGCAGCCCCACCTCCCATCCGTGTCCTCAGCACAGGCGCCGGCACCCCGGCATCGCGGGCACAGTGGGAGGCCTCCCGCCCCGCCCGGTCCTGGTTCTCTTTCCAACGCCCCTGCCTCCTGCCAGCCTCCCGTGGGCTGTCCCTGCCCTCTCCCTGCTGCACCCGGGATGAGGGGGTGGTCCTGCTGAGACGCCAGCCCTGCGCCTCCCCGCTGGCCACACGGCTCCTGGTCCCGAGGGTGGCAAAGCATGGCCCCAGGATCCTTGTAGTCTGTGTATCAGACCGTTGCAGAAAGTCACTCGGGCCCTCGAGGCAGCCCCGTTATCAGCCCCACTTTGCAGACGGCACGTCTGAGACCCAGAAGGTAACGCGACTCTCCTGTCCCCATGCGCCGCCCCCACACCCACAGGGATGTGACGGAAGGCCCTCTTAGCTCTGTGGGACTGGGAGTGCGGGCCACAGGTGACCCTGCTGGATGGGGGGGACATCTGGGCATGGAGGGAGGGGTCCCCTGTGTCAGGGGGACTAACATACGCTCTCATGTCATCCCCGTGAAAACCGGATGATGCAGGTGCCATCCTTGACACCTGTTTTCAGATGGTGGAGGGAAGGTTCGGGGGATCAGACAGCTCGCCCAGGTTCTCGCGACGAGGGAGTGGCGGAGCGGGGACGTGAGCCCGGGTGTGCCCTGGATGCCTCCCGAGTTGGGTGTAACGGCCTGTGATGGCCACACGGACCTCATTAGGGGCTGGGTTCCTCTCGCCGGGTTTGATCCGCGGGCACGCCTCACCCTGTGAATTGGGTCCCCGGTTGAGTTTCAGTCAAGGTGGGAAGCTCGGTCCCCCGGGAGGATTTGAACACACACCACGCCACCTTCCTCCCCGTCCCCCAGACGACGCTGCTGCGTGCTTGTCTCTGGCCTCCAAACGCCGCGAAGGGTGACAGCTTCCTCCCGGCCGTCTCTGCCTGTGACTGTTACCGTACTGACAGTCCCCGGGCTTTGACTCTAATGGCTGCACAGAATAAATTAGCATAAAACAGTTAAAGCCCAATTTCCTAATACCTTTTTTACTCATTTACTACCTGGGTGTTTGGATTCAATTTCTTGCAAATGACACCTGAACATCATTACAGCCCCTACTAATTGTGCATTTCGATAGCAAATAGTCCTAATGACACCAGGCAGGTGGCAGGAAGGGTCTAGTCTCTCCGTGAGCGGAAGCTCCTGGGGGGAAACACAGCTTCGGGCTCGGGCAGGGCCCCTTGTGCTGGGGGCGTGGGAGTTGGGGGGCCTCGGAGGAGGCGGCTGTCCCAGTGTCCTGCCCAAGACCACCAGCCCTAGCAAAGCCCGCTTGGGGCTTCCCTTGAAGTAGGTTTCACTTCTCAAATTTTCTCCCTTCTTCGGATCTGTCTTTTCAGACACGGGCATCGGGACTGGTCTTGGTTGCACATAAACACAGCGCCTTGTCCGACGTGGCTTCCCCGGGGTGGGTCTCCCGGAGCGCTGTCCCCTTCTGTTGTTCACCAGCATGGCGCCTGGGTTCGTGGCAAGTTGCTGATAGCCGTACTCTGGAACGGTTCTTTCCGATGGACTTGGGATTCCCCTTTGGGGCGGTCTGTTTTCCTGGACTGAGCATCCGGGGATCCGCATCCTGGCTGTGGGATGGGCACATCTGCATCGACGGCTTGGGACTGCCTCTCCCTGGAGTGCTCCTACAGCCCCAGAGTCACCCCTGTCCCAGGCCCAGGCCGCCGGTCTCAGCCATCAGGACTGGACCGGGAGCGGCCTCTCTCCAGCCCCGCGAGCGGGAGGACAGGGAGCGTGCGCAGCGTCCGCACACCCCAGTGGCTTTAACGCCCCTTGCGTCCGTGCCCAGAGTGTTCCCGGCACACGCACACTGTCTGCGCTATTGTGAGGCCTGGGCAGCTTTTAGAAATTTCCGGCACTGGTTTCTCTCCTGCCTTCCTGCAGGCCCATTACTTGCATTTGGGGTTGGCGTTCACTGCGCTAATGTCTTCCCCTCCTGGTGGGAAACGAGATAGCTGTGATTAGCCTAATGAGTGATTAATTAACAGGCGGGCAGGCTGGATCACGGGGACGTGCTGACCCTGCTGCAGACCGGCAGGGCTGGGGCGGCCCATCGTGGCCACCGCCACCCAGACGCACGCAGCTGCCGCCGTGCGCGAGCGCGAGGCTGCGTGTGCACCCGTGGGCATGGGCTGCCGGGGGTCCGGGGCCCACTTCCCACCCGGCGTCCAGAAGCAATGCCCACCAAGGGAGGCGCCCCGTGGGGTCTACACTGGCCACCACCAAACAGCGTGTGTGTGTGTGTGTGCGTGTGTGTGCGCGTGTGCGCGTGCGCATTTCCAGTAAGCACACAGGAATACTCACCTGCGATTGAATGATGAAAATGATCTTAATTGGCAATTATGCAAAATTTCAAAATATCTCCGGGTGGAAAAGGTCGGAGGCCTCGGGATGGTTTTTATTTCATAAGTTGGGCGGGAGTGCGTGGGGTGGGGTGCCTGGAGGGCCTGGGCAATTCTTGCTGACTCCCTTGAAGTGGCTTGAGCGCCACCATCACTGGGGACGGAGAGAGGCTGCTGCCGGCAGAGGCTGGAGGCCGGGGCGCGGGCTCCGGGGAGGAGCATGGTGGGCGGGAGGAGGGAGACTGGCGGTGAGTGACAGGTCCCCCCTGCCTTCTCCGGGCTGTGTTCTGTTCTGCTCCTGCTGTAATTAAATGTTAATTTCCTTCACGGGAGCCAAAGGGAGCACGGTGCCAGGAGCGGACCCGGGGCCTCCTCCCCAGCCTCCCAGCGTGGGACCCGCGTGGGGAAGTTTTGTTTGCTCTCCCCACTCAGGGAAGGCTGGGAGAGGGGCCTGGGGTTCTGGGTAACACCCCCCACCCCACCGTCCTGCGAAACAGCCTCAACCCAGTGGCCGCAGTGGGAGCATGGCTGCCGGCGCCCGGAGCGTCCACCGGAGCCAGCCCACTGCCCCTCTCCCATCATGCTGGGCTTCTCTCCTGCCTCAGAGCCTCCATGAAGGGCATCTTGGCGGCTGCCGACCAGCCGGAGAGGGTGGGCTTGGCAAGAGCAGGTTCCTGTACTGACCCTGCCCAGGGCACAGCTTTAAGTGGAAGTGCTTCACCCCCACCCTTGAATGTGTTTGTGCAAGTGTCCTGGGGCTGCCGTTTACAGTAACCTCAGAACAACAGAAGTGGAGTCTGTCACAGCTCTGGAGGCCGGAAGTCTGAGATTCGAGGTGCCTGAAGGTGTGCGGAAGGATCCTTCCTGCCTCCCAGCTTCTGGAGGCCCAGGGTCCCTTGGCTTGTGGCCATGTCCCTCCGTCTCGGCCTCTGTTGTCATGTCACCTGCTCTGTGCGTCCTTTTCCTGTTTCTTATAAAGATGCTGGTCACTGGATTTCAGACCACTCTAGAGTCATATTACAAAATGAGGTCACAGTCTAAGAGTCCAGGGGTAACACATGGACATGTCCCTTTGGGGGACGTAATTCAACCTTCTGTAATGTCCAGAGGCTTCAGTTTAGGTGCCTCTGTCCAGGTTGTGTCCCCCCGCCCCGTCCACTCCTTCTTGTAGCTGCACCTGATCCATGATAGGCTCATCCCGACTGTGCCAAGTGATGCTCCGACGGGCATCACAGCCCAGAACAGAGGGAAGCTGCTTCCCCACCGCCTGCAAGAAAACCCCCACGAGTCTCAGGTGGCGGAGCTGGGGTGGTGGCTTAGCCAGGCTCGGGGCACCCAGCCCCGGGCTGAGCTCTTGTCCCCTCTCTGACTCCGGCAACTACCCTGCACCTCAGTTGGCCCTCCCGTGCAGCAGCGATGCGCGTCAGCCCCTGCCCTGCCCGGCAGATGGGAGGAGGGACGGTGCCAGCATGACCTCTGGGTTCCCACCTGCAAACACAGCTGAGCGGGGGGGCGGGGATGAGGCTGGAAGTTTCTCTGCAGCTTGAAGCCCCAGCCCTGAAATTTGCTCGAGGGCCTCTCAGAAGTCGTCCGAGGCCGTAGCTGCACCCACCAGTAGAACCTCCGATAGACTGAAGCACCCCGAAAGCAGGTACCCAAATTGGGCCGGGTTGTTTCCTGCCGACAAGTTCACACTCTTGCCGCACACACGGGAGGTAGTGACTACACACCCACGCTGATTTTGAGATGATGTCGAGGTGGAAGGGAGGGGTCTTAAGAGGAGCTTTGGCCTTGGGTCCTGGGATGCGGTGAGATGTGTAGGACCCCAGGGGGGGACAACACCACTCTGCTCCTCCCGCTCCCCATGAGTCCTGATCAGGCACTCTGCTGCCTGGAGAAGCTCTGGGCTTGGAGCTGGGAGAGAAGCCTCTGGAGCCTTCCAGAAGTATGGAATTCTGTGTCCTGGAAGTAGTGGGATGGATGAGGCAGCGCTGACCTTGCAGGCTCCTGGCGGGGTGAGCTCGCCCTGCTCGGCCGGCCAGGTGGTTGAGGCATTCAGGGACTCATAGGAGCTGTCACCTCTTGGGACTTCCCTCCAAGGGCAGGGTTTCTAAACCTAAACCCTGATGATGGTTGCAGCAGCATCTCCATCACCGGGAGATGCTCAGTAGCACCCCTGGCCTCTGCCCACTGGATGCCAGTCTCCCAGTTGTGACGACCTGAAACGTCTCCAGGCATCGCCAAGCATCCCTGTTCTGGAATGCTCCATGCATGGACGGGATTCAAGCTTGCCTCCCGGGACTGTACTGGGACCCAGATTGTGCATCTGTGAAGGCTGGATGGGCCGTGCTGGGGAATGTTCTGTGTGGGCCCTGAGCCGGTGCAGATCGGGAAGGAAATCGCGGGGGAGGGGGGTGTCGGGAAGGGCGGTCCCGGCAGGCAGGCTGTCAGCGATGATGAGGCCACTCGGCGGGGGCCGCGTGCTGGGGAAGCGGAGGCGGCCTCCCAGGTCTGTGGGGTGGGGAGGGGGCAGTTATTAGCAGAGAAGTGAGTCTGTGCACCCGAGGGCACCTCTCTGAAGGCCAAGCCCATCCGTCCTTCACCGAGGCTGCTTCCATTTAGAAAACGCATGGGGAACTTTGCTCCAGGCTCCTGAATTTCATGTGGCTTTCCCTCTGGATGCTGGCACCTCTTTTCAAGAAAACACGCTCCCTAATAGACCCGGGGCCAGTGGGTCTTGTGCCTGTGCACGAATGTTCACAGCAGCATTGTCACAGTCACCCAAAGGTGGAAACAGCCCAGCGTCCGTCAGCGGCTGGATGGAGGAACTAAATGTGGCCTATCCGTACAGTGGAATAGTACTCGGCCTTGAAAAAGGAACGGAGCTCTGATACGCGCTATGACACAGGTGGGCCTCGAGAACGTGATGCCGAGTGAAAGAAGCCAGACACGAGAGGCCATGTGTTATAGGGTCCCACTGACACGAAATGTCCAGAACGGTAAATCCAGAGACAGAGAGAGGATGGGCGGCTGCCAGCAGCCGGCCGGGCCGGGGGAGCGGGGAAGGACTATGAATGAATGCAGGGTTTCTTTTGGGGTGATGAAAACGTTCTTCGTATATTTTAGAAATTCTACAGTATCGGTAGGTACCCTTTGGGAGCAAATAGAGGCTCACAGAATACAACCCCAGATACAGGGCTGTGAAGAGCTGGTCTGGGCAGTGCTTTAAGGAAGACAGCTCACAATAGGGGACAGTGGGGAGATCCCGGTAGCCTTGGGCGCCTGTGGGGAGGTGCGAAGGGGGTGCTGGGCACAGAGGGCTTTGGTTGTGCCGCTCAGGGCAGACCATGCATGTGGGGCCGGTGCTGACCAGGACATCACGGGCGCCGTGCTCAGCCCATCAGCTCCGTGGGTGTAGATTCTTGTCACAAGGGAAGTGAGTTCAGAGCTGGTGACACATGCCCGGCCATTCCCTGGCCTTGTCGAGCTCAGAAAGTATCCTGTGACGAGGTCTGAACTAGAAGGGATGGCTCAACATGAGTGTGACGCTCCCAGGCCGTGGGAGAGGTGACAGGGTGGGCGTGTCCAGGCTGGTCGCAACCCTGGTCTCACTGCCAGCTCGCAGAAACTGATCAGCCCCTGAGGGTCGGCCTGAAATCTGCCAGGCAGGTCTGCAGTCTGCTTCTCATCTTCCCCGGGTTCCTTGTGTCCCTGACGGTGACATGCCCAGGGACTCCCTAACCTGAGACAGAACTGCAGGGGTGGAGTGGGGCCTGCCTGCAAGCCCAGGATCCTCTCAGAGGAAGGGGACAGGAAGAGCCCATCGTGTCTCAGAGGGAGGCTGTGAGGACTAACGGTGCCTGCAGAGCGCTCATGCCACCAAGTAGTGAGCGCGTGTTCCGAGCTTCTATTCTTGCTGCTGTCGATCTAGGGTGTCCTGCAGCCTGGGGAGGCTGGGCCTGTCCCCGCAGCCATCCCTGGCGGGTCACCCAGGGCCCGGGCTTGCACTGCCCACGGGCCTGTTCATCCATGCACCCCTCCTCGCCCTGAACGCTGCGGAGCCAGAGGCCACAGGCTGGCCCGCAGACAATGGGGAAGAAGCTTGTGTTTCCACATGCACAGCGAGCGTGTTCGTGTACCTGTACACGTACGTGGAAAAATAAAACTGCCAGTCATTTCACCGGCAGAAATAGGTTCACTCCGGAAGAGCAGAGAATTGCGTGCCTCGGCAAGCTGCAGGGGAACCACCCGCAAGTTCCCACCGAAAAAGGCAGAGGAAGCTCTTTTATCGAGGAAAGGACGATGCGGGGGCGGGAGGCCTGTTGGAAACAGAAAGTCCATTGGAGTAAACAGGGAGTTGGAAGTATGGTGGCTTCTCATTGGCTGGGCTGTGACCCTCTCTTATTGGCTGAACTGTGACCGTCTCTCATTGGCTAGGCTGTGGCCGTCTCTCATTGGCTGAGCCGTTGCCAGGGCCCAGAGGAAACCTTCCTCCCTCCGGGAGTATCCGCCTACGAGGTGCTCTCTCTCCTCCCGTTGGGTCTGCAGTTAACACTAAGTGATAGGGGGTGAGCGCCCTGCCCCCGGACTGCACCTGGCCGAGGTTTCCGTTTATTAATGTTCACAGTGAGTGCGAGTGTGCAAGCACGAGTGAGTGGGGGGCGGAGTGGCAAGTGCGCGCGCGCGCGCACACACACACACACACACACACACACACACACACTCATCGTTGGCCGGGCTGCACCAGCCCCAAGGCGGGTTGGGTTAGCACAGAGCAGAGGGCAGCAGAGGTCAGGGGACGATGGGATGGAGAGGGGTTAGGTGTCCCCTCTCCCCTAATCTGTGGTTCTCTCTGGAGGGCGGGTGCCCAGGACTCTGACCTCCCGGGGCGGCGGAGACACCCCACAGTGCCAGGCCGCCTGTCTGCCCCTGCTGGCCCTGCTTTGGGGGGTCCAGGGGCTGTCAGGACCGAGAGCACAGGGAGGCCTTGTCAGTGAGATCTCCCCTTGTGGCTGTTCGGTCCTTGGGCCGGAAGGCAGCAAGCAGGGCTCTGCGAGTCCTGATGATCGCACTTCGGGTCCCAACGTCCTGGGGCCCAGATTTGAGGGGAGGTGTCCCCCTCTCTTCCTCACCCTCTGCTGCGTGGCTGCCCTCCCTCCACCCCACCCTCATGTGTCTGGTTCCCACGCCCCGTCTGATCCGCCAGCGTGCCGTGGCTCTGTCCTCTGGTCTGTCGGCGCCTCCGGTGAGGTCCGAAGGCCCTGCCTTTGGTTTTGTCCTTTAAATGTGCATTTTGCTATGAAATATTAACAGCAGCAGCCAGTGCCACTTGGAGTACTTACCATATGCTTCTTACTGCTGAATACTGTCTCCTGCACCTGCCCTCCCCTCCCTCTGCCCTCCCCCTGCACTCCCCTCCCCTCCTCTCTTCCCCTCCCCTGGCCCTGCTCCCCCATTGCACCTCTTCTCCACTCCCCCTGCACCTCCCCTCCCCTTGTCCT
Source organism: Cryptoprocta ferox (assembly GCA_028646485.1). Taxonomy (NCBI): domain Eukaryota; kingdom Metazoa; phylum Chordata; class Mammalia; order Carnivora; family Eupleridae; genus Cryptoprocta; species Cryptoprocta ferox. The sequence continues at coordinate 54,361,459 of CM053565.1, read as the reverse complement.
CCCCTGCACTTCCCCTCCCCTTCCCTTTGCCCTCCCCCTGCTCTCCCCTCTCTTGCCTTCCCCCTGCACGTCTCCTCTTTCCTCCCCTCCCCCCTGCCCTCTTCCTCCTCCCCTGTCCTCTCTCTGTGCCCAGAGCAGGAGGTGGTGTGTGGGGGGGGTTCCTGCAGCTGCTGCTGAAGGCTGGGTGAGGGTCTTTTCTCCCACCCCTCCCACCCCAGGGCTCAGTGCTGACAGCTGATGGGGGAGTGGGTGGACATGGCTCTCAAAGGCACCCCTTCCACCCGATGTCCCCTTGGATAACAGCATCTTGTCTTCACTTGGAAGCTTCCCTAAGAAGCTTGTGGCTAGAGCCCCAAGTGAGTGGTTCCCACAGAGGGGCAGATGGGGGTGGCAGGTGGGCCTGGATTTCCGTGTCCAGTGGCCAAGGCGGGACCTGGGCTCCTGACCTCTTGATCTGTCCTTCACCACAGCCGTCGGCTTTACATCAACGTGGGTCTCTGTTTGTACCACATCACTGAGCGGCTCCGGTGAACTGGGCGCTGGGCTGGGGGTGGAATCGGACAGCGCCTGGCCCTGGGAGGTCCTGGACTGGGGCTGCTGTAAGGAATCATCACGAACAGCAGAAGCTTACTGTCTCCCTCCTTGTTCCGGAGGCCCCAAGTTCGTATCCAGGTGTGGGCAGGCTCGGCTCCTTCTGGGGGCTCTGAGGGAGGGTCCGCTTCTGTCCCAGGCCTCCGTCCCAGCTGCTGGTGGCTGCCGACGGTGCTTGGTGCAGGCACACACGGCTCCCATCTCCCATCTTCTCTGTGTGTCCCTGTGTCTCCTGTATGTCTCTTAGAATCCACTGTCCTTGAATTTCAGGCCCACCTGAATCCAGCAGATTTCATCTCGATCCTTATTTTAATTACATATGCAAGGAGCTTTTTTCCAAATAAGGTCACATTCTGAGTTTCCAGTGGACATGAACTTTGGGGCGGGGGTGGGGGCGGATGCTAGCTAACCCACTACAGACCCCCAGGCCCCGAGAGTGAGTGCACCGGGCACAGCGCGAGGCAGGCGCCCTGTCTGGAGCCCTGCGCAGCCCTCCCCGTGCCGTGCTCCTTGTGGGCGTGAATGTGCCTCCTGCACCTGCAGCTCTTTCCCGGGCCGTGTCTCTCCCTCCACAGTCCTTCCTCCGACGTCCCCGCCTGGCATCCTGGTCCCATCTGCCCCTCTGTGTCCCTGGGGTGTGTGACCTGCCAAGAAGCTGCACCAGGCGGGAGCCAGGGGTGGGGACAGTCCCAGCCTGTGCCCCCGCTGCACCCTGCTGTGGATGCCTTAAATCTGGTCTCAGCTCGCCTTGCAGGGGCTGTGCCTGAAGGGAGGTTTTAAGGCCCTTCTTGGGGTTGGTGGGAGAGCAGGAGGCTTTGAGGGACAAAACGCTTGGGTGAAGGAAGGCGGTGAACGGAAGCAGGGATCTGGACGCTGACAGTGGGGGGTGGGGGTGGGGGTGGGGGCGGCCCTGCCGCTGTCGTCCGTGGGGACGGGGTCCAGGGTGAAGAGGCTGAAGCAGCGGTTGTGCTGGGGAAAGCAGGACCGCGGGGCAGAGGCCAGCCTCCCGGCCATACCACGTCAATGGATGGGGGTCGGGGAAAGCGGTCCAGGGATCGAACGTGAGTTGACTGCAGATTCCTTGGTGAAGAGTGACGTCCACGGGGGAAGGCCAATAATCAGAGTATGAGGACGGAGCTGCTCTGATGGAGGTCAGTGGAGGGCGCCCGAGAGCTTCCTGCCCTGACCCTGGAGAGCCCAGGCGGAAAGATTCAGGCGTGGCAGATGGGGCCCCAACTGGCGGGGAGGTCAGGCAGGAAGTAGGGTCTTCCCTGGGCCCATGTGCCCTGGGCAAGTCCCTGCCTCTCAGGTCCCTCGTTTGCCAGATGGAGGCTCTGTGGCCCCCGCCTCTCCAGAGGGACCGGGACAGGAAACGGGAAGGAGACACCACTTGTGGGAAGGCTCGGGACACGTTGGAAACCCCGGCAGTGCAGGGCTCACCCTCAGCGCAGCGCTGTTTCTACAGCCCCTGTGCTAGCTCGTGATTACAGGCCAGCGGTGCTCATCGGTCCGGCCGTAAACCAGGCAGAGCGCTAGCTTCCTTCCGTGGCTCCGGCGCACCTGGCGGAGACCCACCTGGGACGCCGGGCAGTGGCCGGTGGGTGCCGTTGCCAGGTGCTCGGGAGACCGTCCCCCGGGGGCGTGCGAGGCTCAGCCTCCCCATGGTCTGATGGGGACGCACCCCCCGATCCCCCTAAGCCTTCCCGTTTGTCCTTGGCTGCTGCTGTTCCAGCTTTACTGTCCCCCCTCACACGCCTTTTCCCACTCCTGGACGCCCCACCTTATTCACGTCCGACTCAAGGTCACCCGAGACTAAAGAGCTGAGCTGGAAGGAGAGCTCAGGCTCGGTTTGTCCCTCCTCGCTGGCCAGGCAGGCGCGTGTGCGCATGTGCACACGCAGGTACACACCTGCACGCACATGCTGACACACGTGCACACCGACATGCATGTGTACACGCACGCGTGTACATGTAGTGTGCTGAGAGCATCGTGGGTCTGGAGGTGTGTGCTGGCACACGCGTGCTCGTTCACACGTACGCACGCCCGCGTGCGCACTGCGTGTTTGCACGTGCTTGTGCACAGAGGGGAGAGAGCCCAGACCTCCTGGACGCCTCGCGGAACCCTGGGCCCGCCCCCTGCCCGTTGCCACTGCCCGTTGGATGGAGCCCTTGGGGGAAGTTACTGGACATCTGGGCAGAGCAGAGCAGAAATGAAATAACCGCCAGATTTGCAGCATGTTACCTGCTTTTATTAAAAATCAATGACACAATAGAGCGATTCCACTCTGTCTTACTTAAACAATATCCACTGCACGGGAGCCGGGAGGGGGGAGGGGGCCCCGGGGCCCGAGGGGGACCATCGGGGGGGAGGCCGCCGGCTCTGCGAGTGCTCTGTTTCCAGCCGCGCTCCCCCTCCATAAAACAACCGGCTCATCGCGGCCCCATCAGAGCCGGGATTTACTGCCGGGCCCACGACTGCCTGCCGCGCGCCTCTCTCGGTTTTATTCCTGCTATTTATCATGCCGGGCCCCGCCTCGGCGCCAGAGGGACAGTTAATCAAGGCAGACTTTCTACCTTGTCATCCGGCGTTCTGCCGGCAGAAAACGTGAACCATAAAATTAAAATCATGGGAAGTCTGGAATCTGCGAGGAAGCCGGTGGTTTGGGGAGGAGGAGAAGAAAGATTTCCCCAGCTCCCTGCCCCGCACCCGGACACACCAAAACACGGCGCTGCAGGGACCCGCGGCCCGCATTCGCTTCCCCCGCAGGCGAGCTCCCAGGCGATGCCCCGCCAGCCTCGCCCCACCCCTCGCCTTCCCTCCCCTCGCCGCCACTCTGCTCCTGCCCCGGATGTCCCTCCCTTCTGGAGGAGATGCAGGTGAGAGCCCTGGCTCTCAGGAGAGTCAGGAGGTGGGCGCCCGGGGAATTAATGCCGACGTCTGACCCGCAATCTGGAGGGGGACAGTGCAGGTCCCACCAGACGGGCGGCCTCCCCTGGCACCCGGATGAGCCTCCTGGCCAGCCTGTCCCCCTGCCTGCCCCTTACGGTCCTGGGCCAGGCCGGGTGGGGGGGGTCGGGACGGGAGGCCCCAGAGAGGAGAGGAGCCCACATCTGTGCCGCTTGGCTGTTTTGCGGCATGGGGCGAATTTTCCAGCTGTTTCCAGAGATCCCAGAGAACCAATTAGCATTTTGAGCTGGAGAAAGCACAGTGCCTCTGCTCCGTGCGGCTGGAGCCGTGCACAGGGGGCCTTGGCTCATCGTTTAATCTTGGAGAGCAGGGGAAATGGATTGCTTCCAGATCCTTCCAGACCTTTCTCTGAAAACCGGGACAGATTTTATTCCCTGTTTAATTTCATGATGTGGAGGAGCCGGTTGGGCCTGGGAAAGGGGAAGAGGGAGATAGAACATGTAAAACCCAGTGCCTGGGGGCGGGCCGGACCTGTGGGTTCAGACCTGTCTCAGGGGCCAGCCTAGCGGGGGTTCCTGCCCAGCGGCACAGATGGGGGGTGTGTGTGGCTTTTAAACATGAAGTCCCTTCAGCTCCACGTGAGCCCTGGTTGGCGTTGGGGGTGTGTGTGTGGGTGCGTGTGCACATGCGTGCGCATGCGTGTGTCTCTCCGAGTCTGCTCCTTGCAGGATGGGTGTGGCGGGCGCTAGCGCTGGAATAAATGGTTTTCTGCATCCCCAGAGGGCAATGCAGTCAGGACACATGACCCCCGGCGCTGGGAGAGAGGGGGCTCAGGAGGGTGCTGCCCAGTGCCTGCCTGTAGTGGGCACGTTTGGGGAGCCCTGTGTCTAGGAACGGGGTCTCCTGATTCTGGGCTGCCTCGGAGGCTCCCAAGCACCAGCGCTTCGTGACCCCAGAGCTGGGGTCAGGGCCGTGTGGTAGAGGGTGACAGCGATTTGCAGCTACAAGTTCAGAGGTGCCCTGGGCTCTCCCGCTCCGGCACTGCCTCCCTGCGCTCATTATTTATTTAATCATCTCTTTATGATTCTGGAAGAGCCAAGGGAAGAAAGGGGATGGGGGAGGGGTTGGGCAGAGCGACCCCGTCGTCCCCCCTCACCCCTGATGGAGCCTTGAATGAATGCAGTTGTCAGTCACAGGCATCTGTCTCTGGGGTCCCAGGAAGCAGCCAGGGTCACAACAGGCCTCTCAGGAGTGGGGGGGGGGGCACATGGGCAATGCAGGGAATCCAGAGGGCGGCTGGGGTGGGGGCTGGAGGGGTGAAGCCACGTATTGGTGGCACAAGAGTGAAAAACCAACTTGAGGTTGGACTTGGCTGTCTGGGGCCCTCCACCTCTGACAGAGTTGGTCCCGGGGCAAACGAGGCAGGACCCAGCAAGGATCCCCTTCTCCTGCCCCCTGCACCGCCCCCCCAGCACCCCCCAGTAGGCAAAAGCATCACCAGGGCCCTGGGTGGGAGTGGGGGTGCAGCAGGAGTCAGCTCTCATCAGGAAGAGGCTGGTTGAGGAGTCCGGACCTCCGTGCCGAGACCTCCCCTCCAAGTGCCTTGTCTGAGCTGAGGTTGCTTCTGCATGGCCCTGCCTGCGTGACCCTGGCCCTGTCTCCCGGGTCCCCTGCTCTGGCCACATGGAGATGGACTTTGAGGCTGCCCTCTGCCGCCAGGCCTCTGTGCCTCTGCCTGGTCCCACCCTGAGCCCAGGCCTCTACTGGGGTGCCCAAGGCCGCTCCCCTCCACGCAGCTGCACACACGCGTGCACGTTTCAGAATATCCCTCCCTCCCTTGTCTGTCATGTAAGAGGACTGATGCATAGCCTTAGGGCACCTGCTCATGGATCCGCCTTCCCTGCCAGCCACGGCCCCCCCACGGCACTGCCTGGGCATCTCTGCAGTGCTGGCACGTGGCAGATGCCATCAGCGGCCTGCTGAGTGAGCGGTTGCCGGCATTTCTAGAAGGACCCGTCTGCTGTGTGTCCCCACCCAGCATGGAGAGCTCCGTGGGGGCCACCGGGGAAGCCACGAGCCCGTTCTGCCCTGGTGCAGGCTGCAGGGGGAGGGGCCTGGGGAGGGGGAGATCGCCCGGGGAAAGCATGGCCGTCACTTTTGTGCCACAGAGCTCCCGAGACCCCGAGACGTCCCCCGGTGACGTTTTCTTGGATTTGAAATGCATTATGTGATTTAGCTGTTGTTATAGATTTACCTTCCTAATTATGTTTGGCTTAGAACAATGTTAAAATTGTTTTGCGTTCTCTGGGTACACAGAGCCCGGGCGTGGGAGGAGGTGGCTGGGGGTGTGCGAGGTGGCAGGGAGAAGATACTCAGGAGGTAGAGGCCGTCGGGGATAAGCCGCGTGCCGGTAATGAAGAACTGTCTGTGCAGAGAGAGCCTGCAGACCAACGGGCATGAGCTCGTGTGGCTGCCAACACCCAGCAGAGCGGGAAGGCAGCGGGGAGCAGGTTCGGAGGGCAGGGGCCTGAGCCCGCATGACCCGTGGCTATTCGTGCCTACCGTGTGCCAGGCCCCTCTCTGAGGACTTTCCTCGAATTGACTCATCTGACCCCACAGCTACGCTGACGAGGTGGGTACCGTTGGCCTTCTCTTTGCAGACAGGTAGAACGAGGCCCAGAGAGGGAAAGCCACCGGCCCGAGGTCCCACAGCTGACGTGTGGCCCCCAGCCAGGCTTGCAGCCTCTGCGTTAGGCCATCTCCAGCGAGATGGAGGTCTGAACTTGGAGTGTCCGCAAGCGACCAGAGACGGGCAGAGGCACAGGGCATGCCTTAGTCACACGAGGCTCCCAGGAAAGGTTTCTTCTTCTTTCTTCCCTCCCGGGCCTGGGAAGTGGGGACCGTCCCCTTTGCAGAAGTCAGTTATTTCCAGGGGTGCACTCTGCCCCTTGCTGGATGAGAGTCTGCTGCTGCTGCCGCTGCTGGTCCTTGAGGGTTCACTGCTTCCCCAGGGTTCCGGCACTCAGCCCTTACCTGACCCCCCGGCCCCTGCTCCAGAGCCATTTCCTCATCAGTGTTCCTGAAGATGGAGCTCTCCCTCAAGTTCAGATTCGTACGGATTTGAAACAACATGAACGTAATCCTCTCTTTCCTAAGTAAGATACAGAATGTATCGGGGCCCCCTTGCACTCCTGGCTAAGCCCCTCTTCAAAGTCAGACAGCTAGACCCCGGGGGCGCCGAGGACAGCCGAGAGCCCCGCGCTGTTCCCGGCTTCCTGGATCTGGACATTCCCAAGCGCGTCAAGACAGGAGCAGGGCTCGAAAAGATGGAGGTGAGCTGTCAGTCTTTTGTGGGCTTGTCCACGAAGCCGAGCCTTCCCGGCCCCGCTCCGAGCTCTGGCCACGTTTGTTCGTTGTTAGTGGATTTCTGATTCCACGTCATCCAGAAATTAGCACGGTTTTGCTGTCGGACTGGTGTCTGTGGCCAGATGCCTTTTCTCTCTCTGCACCCAAGTCTTTGCGATCTGCAGGCAGATCTGGTGCTGCACTAAGGAGCTGCATCCAGCTCCTTATAAGAGGACCTGGCAGGGACGCTGGGGTTTCTCCCATTCCCTGCCCGTTGGATCCCCAAACCCACGCGTGGCACCCCAGCTGATGGGCAGGAGAGGAGCTGCCAAGATTCCGCCCTCTTGTCAAGGCTGCGCTGAGGACTTTGGCCCCATCAGGGACAAGAGCACCCCTCTCCGTGTTCTCTGCCTGCCTTCCATCTACCTGGAAGGCGTGGCAGATGTAACTCTGCTGGGGCGTTTAGGGGTGTTGGGGGTGTGGGAAGGCACGTTATCAGGAAGAGAAGTTAGTGGGCTTTTATGTCTTACTATGATGTAAATGTTGGGAGTCTTACCCTGTCATAGAGTCCAGAAAGTGCTGATTTGCTTCCAGCAGTTCCAGATTTTTCCATCTTGGAAGTTGAGGAGCATAGATCCGCCAGGTCCTCATCATTTGTAATAGTCAGCTCTTGCTGCGTAACAACCACCCCATAAGTCAGAGTATTAAAACGGTTATAATTCGTAGTTGTCGATCCTCATTATTCACAGATTCTGTATTTGTGCATTTACCGTCTCACTAACATTTATTTGTAACCACAAATCAGCGCTAACGGCACTTCCGTGGTAATTCGCGGGCACGCGCGGAGCAGAGAAAAGTTTGTGTGATGTGGTGCTGGTGCTCCCAGCTGAGGCGGGACACGGTGACACTCGCCATCTTGTTTTCAATTCTCATGCTGGAGACAAAAGTGGTCTATTTAGTACCAGAGTTTCTGCGTTTATCTTGGTGTTTAGAATGACACCAAGCATAGCGCTGAGGTGCCGTCTGGTGGCCCGAAGCCCCAGAAAGCCGTGATGTCCTCTGTGGGGAAACACGAGTGTTCCATAGGCTTCGTCCGGGTCCAGGCAGGCATTGGAGCACTGTAGGCGGCGAGCTCGATGTTAGTGAGTCGGCAACATGTTAAGATATCGTTAGACAGAAGCGAGCTCACAATAGGCTCACGTATTGGTACTCTGACGAACACATTGTGAGAGTCCCGTCTTCTAGGAGCAATGGTTCCGTACTCGCCAGTTCAGGGTTGGTGATGACTTTCTGGACCATGACCCCAGGAACTGGGAGAACCGACTGCATCCTTGCTCGTACATCGCAGGTTGGCCTAGTGTCGGCTCAGTTGGGCGCTTCTCCTTCAAGCTGGGGGGTGACCAAGCTGGCTCCTTGCCCTGCGGGGGGCTCATTCTGGGTCCTGGCTGCCCACGGCAGAGGCACAGACCAACACACAGCCCCCTTCAGAGCCTCTGCCTGAATCACATCTGCTCACCTCCCACTGGTCAAAGCAAGTCACGTGGCCAAGTCCACGCGCAGGAGGGGGGGCAGTATGCAGGTTTCTATGGGAGACGCTGCAAAGTCACACGACAGGACAGGAACACCTGCCGTGACCTCTTGGGGCCATCCCTGGACACTTTGCCTAGGGAGAGTCTCCACGTCAATTGATCCCAAACCCAGCTAGCTGGGATGGGGGTGGGGATGTGGCAAAGGAGTCCTGTCCCGGAGGCCGGGGAGAAGAGGGTGTGGTGAGGCACCTGCTCATCGTTCGCCTCGTTGGGCACCTGGGTGTCCTACCGTCTTTCCGTGGAAGCATAGCCCCAACAGGCAGGCTTGGGGACCTCGCCAATACCGACAGGTCGGGGGTGTCCGTCTCCCATGCGAGTGACCTGGAGGGTGCACTGGGAGGGACGGAGCACGAGGCAGGTTAATTAACGCAGGGGGGTGGAGTGGGGACAGCAAGAGCGGAAATCCCGAATGCTGTGGTGGTGTTCTAGATGTTTTATTTAATGACATCCTTTATACGCTTACCAAGTTAAGCGTAAAGTACAGATCTGTAGGGAGCCAGCCTCGCCGGTGCTGGGGCTTGTCCTACTAAGAACAGGAGCCAGCGGAATTTCTAGGATCATCCCAATTAGGTCTCCTTTTGAAAGCTTGTACCACGTTTGCTTTTTTATTTTTTTTTCTTCCCCTGCCTTAGGGCATCTCCCTGGTTCCTCATCAGTAAATGAATCTGTTCCCTTCACATCTGGGACACAGGGCCTTTGATACCGGCATTCGTGGGAAGGAGGGAAGAATAATTAACAAAGAAATTAATTATCCTTTATTTCCACTTCAAACAAATAAAGTAGTTTTTTTTTTTTTAGCCAAACAGGTTACACGTGAATAAAGGGTCATTAGTGACCATTTAAAGGTGAACACGTGTGTGCGCAGTGCACACACAGACTCCTCACCATCTCAGAAGTCTGACACGCGTAGGACTGGCCCCTTCTGTGAGCCAAGCTGGCTTGGGTGGTCTGGCCCAAGAAGCGAAGGTCCATGTAGATGTTTATATCTATGAAAACAGAAAACAAAACAAAAAGCCCACTGAACGAGCGATTCCCCTTCTGCAAAAGCATTGAAAGCAGGGGCCCGGGGAGATCCTGGGACATCCGTGTTCGTGGCGGGACGGCTCACGATGGCCAAAAGGCGGGAACAACCCAAGGGTCCATGGATGGATGAAGGGATAAACAAAACGTGGTCCGCCCACATCGTAGGAGACTATTCAGCCTTAGAAGGGAAGGAAATTCTCATCCCCGCAACACGGATGGACCTTGAGGACATCTGCTGAGTGGCCAGCCAGTCACAACAGGACGGATACCGTAGGATTCCACTTACCTGGGGTCCCTAGACTCGTCCGGTCCATAGAGACAGATGGAGAGTAGTGGGGGCTGGAGGGATGGGGTGATGGCTGCACAAGAATGTGAATGAACTTGACGCCACTGAGCTGGACACTAAAACGTGGTTACAACGCTCGTGTACTGGTGAGTCGACAAAACGCTGACCGTGTTTGCCCGGGACGGTGTTTCGGTGTTGGCTAACCCAGTGTTTGTGGCGACTTTGTGGAGCAGAAGTTCCGTGAATAATGGGAGTCGCCCGTGTCGTTTGAATGCGTTCCATTTCACGCACTTTGTGTGCGTCGCTGGGGCCCTGAATTCCTCCTCTGTGTTCCTCCGCTAACGCTCGTGAGGCTCAGGCCTGAGTTTTCACACTTTGCCGTAAAGAGCGGTTCTCTGATTTGCTCTGGGACATTTCAAGCCATCCTTCTGACTGCAGATCTCAAGTCATTTCTAATCTTTGACACGTGCCCGCCATGTTTCCGGCAAAAGCGAGTCAGTAGGCTGATGGCCACAGGCGGCCGTCGGAACCTCGTGCTCTGCGCGTGTCGGCGCGTCAGCGCTGACCTCGCGCCCCGTGTTCTTGTGAGGGAGTCTGTTCGCAGATGAAAAATAATGTTTGTTGAGAATAGAATAGGATAAATCATATTTATACTTTAGTCTCAGAACAAAAGTACTTTCCGAAGCATATTTGATTTTGAAATCACCTTTCTGATTAAGAGTCCCTTAAAAAGGACAGTTAAATAAACTATGGGCTGGAAAAGCTCCTTAGTGTAGATGTGATTTTCCATCTGTTGGTGGCTTGAACGGTTTTAGGCACGACACGTTTGAGCCACCATTATCCTCTTTTCTCTTACCTGTTTGTTTTTGTCTCTTCTCGGGAGATGTTTCAGACAGGCTCATGCTCCCGATTCTTGCCTGTGCAAACCAACGGGCCTCCCAGCAGCCAGGCTGAAATCAAACACTATCTCTGAGGCCAGAGGTGCCCCTGTCATCCCAATAGGGGAATGGGGAAGCCCGATTGGTGCACCGGTCTCGGGGAGCAGGTGACACCCCAAGGACGGTGTCCCCGGGCCACCTCCTGGACCACCCGGTGGGGTGTGGGGCGATGACCCCCTCCCTTCTGGATTCACAGAGCCTAGCTCCCGGGTCAAGGGTGAGTATTTGTGCACAAGGCTGGGGGTGATCAAGCGTGAATATATAGATCAAAGGCTGTGTTTAATTTTTAAGCTGCCCCTTTCCTCTTGAAAGAAAAAAAATGAAGGTATCATGGGGGCTGGGGTCAAACCCCGGCCCCCACTCACGAAGCACAGGACCCCAACAAGACCTAGACTCTCCCAGCCTCGGTTTGTCCTCTGTGCATACGGTCCCCATGTGGCAGGGCTGCGGAGGAAGGGCCAGTGCCCAGCTGGCTCAAGCAGGTTTCCGAGAGGAGGCTGTCGTGCAGGGGGCACAGCTGAGGAGGGTGGGGGGGGGTGCCAGGAGGCCGTCTCTGTCCACTGGTCCAGGCCGGGCACTTCAGGCCCCTGCTTGTGGGGACATAGCCCTGCGGCCACAGGCAGCCCACTTCCACCGCACTTCTGAGTAAGGTCGCTACCTACAGCCCCAGACCTCTGGGTTCTCTCACTGGGCCTCTGTCTCTTTGCCACCTGCCTCACCTTGCTGCCCCCCTTCCCCATGTCCCTCTCTGTCCCTGTCCACATAGGGAATGGCCTGGGGGGAAGATGGGACTCCCGACTGTCCTAGAGCCCTTCTGCAGGGAGGTTACTGGCCACCATCTCTGGAGCGTGCATGTGGCCATGTATGTGCACGTGTTGGCCCCCACGGCGGAAGGGGACCGTCAGTGGGGGGAGAGTCTCGGGGGAGAGCTGCTGGCAGGTGGAGGTGGAAGGTGGGACAGAGCTGGTGGGAACTTGGGGCATTTGAGCCTTTCCTGGTTCCGGGGCGGTGGGCTGGGGTGGGCGGGAAGCCTCATCTACCCCCACGGGTCCGGCACGTCACCGGTCACGTCAAGGGTCCCGTGGATGATAGTATCACTACATTCAGAGGGAACGTGGCCTCATCGGAGAGGCTTTTTGTGAGCCTCTGGGTGTGGTGGGTAGGGGACTGAGCCCCGCATGGGGGACAAGTGGACAGTCGAGCTTGGGATGACCCCAGACTCTGGCCAGATATGAGAGGTGGGCTCTGGGCAGCCCCAGGCCTGGGGGTTGGCACTCGGGGTGACGAGGGGGTGCACTCTGCAGGAGAGCCCCACCAGCCTCTGCAGGCCGCTGTGTGCATGCTCCTCCCATGCCTCACACGGTGACAGGTGTCCCCAGGTGTCCCCTCCAGCTCAGCAGGGGCTCCCAGGCATGGCTGTGGAGATGGGGCAGTTTACGGGGTATCCCCATGGGGACCAGGGCCTACAGGGGCAGAGAGGGAGGGGAGGAGGCAGGTGTGTGTCTTGGTGGCTGCCCTGCAGCCACCGTTCTTCAGGCCGAGGGGGACAGGTGATCTGAACGCCCACTGTCAGTGAGGGAGGGGTGGGATGCCACGGCCAGGGGCCCTGCAGGACACAGTGGTCCCGTGGCAGCCACATCAGGTGACGTGCCAGCCACAGCCGGCAGGCTCGGCTCCGTGTCCTGGGTCACATGGCCCTGCCAGCAGCCGCCCGTGTGCCACAGTTTGAAAGCAAAGCAGCCTCAAAGAAATGTGTGCCTGTGAGTATACAAGTGAGTGTGAGGGGATGTGGCCACGAGGCAGCCACGTGTCCCCACGGGGCTTTTGTGCATGCGCTGGGGGTGCTCAGTGCTTCTGGGGTCCCTTCTTCCTGGGCCAGAGCCCCACTCTTTACCTTAGTCAACTTCAATCACCTTCCCAAGGCCCGTCTCCAAATGGTGACCCTGGGAGGTGGGCATCAATATATGAACTTTGGAGGACACAGTTGGGTCCACGGCAGATGGGGATGGAGGGGGAGGAGCCAGGGGAGCCGTGAGTTCCCGGCTCAGGGCCCCCCACCCCACCCACCATGGACTGCGGGTCTGAAACAGGCAAAGTCTCCAGGGTCCCCCTGCCTGACCTGTCCTGGCGCTGAGTGCTGGGCCCCGGGGACCCTTTTCCGGGCTGTACAGCCCCCCTGGACGGAGGTGGGGGGGCGGGGGGGAGCCATCGGCAGCCCTTGGGGCCGCATGCCTGCCAGGGCCGCACACCCAACACGGAGGGCGAGCAGGGTTGGGGGGGCATGGGGTGCCGGGGCTGGGCTGGCGTCTGGACTGCATCGGCAGGGAGGACAGGACGCCCAGTGGTTTTATAAGGAAACCGCGTGTCTGCCGCAGCCGCTCCAACAAGCCCTCCGGCTGCGTGCGACCCACCCTGCTCCCGGCTGCTCCCCCACACGGCCTCCTTCCGCCTCCCCCTCTTCAGAGGGGCTCTGGTGACCCATCCCCACCCTCCCCGACCACCCCCTTCCCCCTGGGGTGCCTCGGGCTCCACGTCCCGCCTGCCTCGCCCAGAGCAAGGGTGAATCAGGCCCCTGCACGCCTCAGCTCTCCTCCCCGCCCCTCCCCAGCGCCCGTCTCCCCTCCAGGCACACCCCCCCTCCCACTGTCATCCCGGTGGGACTCTCAGAAAGGTCTGGGCGCAGCTGGCTCCGTACCTGACTCAGCCCCCGAAGGTGGCCGTGGCCTTTGATGGATCCATGAGAGGCGTCACCCTCGGCAGCATGGCGTCTAACAGCTCACTCCTGTCCAAAGTCCCCATTGGCGGCGGGGTGGGGGGGGTCCCAGAAGGAAGGGGGCCTCAGGAGAGCCCCCTGCCTGAGGCCCAGGGCAACAAGCCCTGATGAAACGAGATTACACAGTTCCACGTTGACACATCATTTTGAAAAACGGGGTGCTTTCTTTCTGGGCCTTTATTTTTATTTTTCCATTCCTCTGGCCCTGCAGGGTGGGGGGCACCTGCGGTTCTGGGGGAGCAGCTGAAATGTCGGAGGAGGGGCGTGTGGAGGGGTGTCGCAGAGGGCGTGTGGCGGCCACAGAGGGAGAAACACGGAGGGCTGAGCCTGGGGGCGATCAGCCTCTGTGGGCCACCCTCCCTGGGGTCTTCCAGACTTTCTCTCCCCAGTGTTAGTCTCACCTCCCCCTCTCTCTCCTCCTCGGCCCCCCCACGCCCCTGGCGGGAGGAGGAGAAGGCACTGCTGGCTGCTGCCTGGGGCCACCCTCTGACGCTGGGTCTGTGTAGGATGCGTGGGGTTTGGGAGTTCTTGGGACCCCCCGTGCTGGGGTGATGAGTCCACATGTCCCATGTCCTTGACATCAGTGGCCTCCCTGGTCTGTGTCCCAGGGCCGGCCATGGGTGGCTGGCCGTGATGTCACCGGCCTGCGGCGTGGGGCCCCGGGTGTGCAGGAGCTGAGGGGCCTCGCCGGGTGAGAAGCCGCTGTGCATCCTAGACCATCCGACACCAGCTTCAAGTTGAAGGAGTCCCAAAACCACTCTCAGGTTCCACTATTTGCTGGAAGGACTCACAGAACTCCGAGAAGTTGTGCGCAGGTCAGGGTTCCTGCAGCTGCAAACAGCCGGTGGAGGAGACGTGTGGGGCGTGGTCCTGGGGAGTATGCCAGTGGGGGCGGTGGGGGGCCCTGCCTCAGAGCTGCCGTGCACTTGGAGACCCCCTGGAGGCCTCCCTGAGAGGCTGGGCCCCTCCTCCCGAGAGGCAGGAGACAGCCTGGAAGGGCTGGGAGCCAGAAGTCCAAGGGGGCTCTCCACGCCTCCCAGGGGACCCTGCCGAGGCCGTCCTGGGGGCACAGGCTCCCCCTCCCTTCCCACAGGCCCCAGCTTGGGAGTCCCCGACCCGGCGCCGCGCGTACGTTCTGAAAAACCTGTAGATAAACAGGTATTTTTAAAAATGGCAGTATATTTAGAATGCACCGGGATCTGTCCATTTCCACATTAAGAGAAACCTTGTGAAGTGAATCATCAGCCAATTTGTGTCCTTTAAACATCAGATTTGCCTAAAAGGAGACACGCCTGCTAATCTTGTATCACTCGTGATTCCAGGACAAGAAAGGATTCGGGGGTGCCAGGGGCGCCCAGACTTGCACGAAATAACCATGCCTTAGAGTCCCTTGGCGCTTAGTTTTTTTTTTGCCAGGATGCCTTTGTGTTTGTCACCACACCTGACCCTCGGCGTTGCTCTGTGAGGGGCCTGCGGGCAGTGGGGGGCGCCGAGTGGCTTTTCCCCTTGTGGAGATTAAGGCACGGAGGGTGGGAGATTAAGGGGCTTTTCCCCAAGGTCGTGTTGTGCAAAGTGGCAGAGCTGCGTGCATCGTGTGCCGAGAGGCCCTGGGTGCCTCTGGACTTTGTGCACCTGCACACGCACGAGCACATATGCACGCTCATTTGCACACGTGCACGCACATGCATGCGCACAAGCACACATGCATATGCATACATGAATATGCACTTACATGCATACACGCAGTGCACTTACACATGCATGTGTACACACATGCATGCACACACATGCACTTGAGCACACATGCATGCACACACACATGCACGCACGAGCATACACGCACACATGCATGCACTTGAGCACACATGCACGCACACATGCACGCACACGCTCACATGTAGGCATCCATTGTTAGTAGCT
Source organism: Cryptoprocta ferox (assembly GCA_028646485.1). Taxonomy (NCBI): domain Eukaryota; kingdom Metazoa; phylum Chordata; class Mammalia; order Carnivora; family Eupleridae; genus Cryptoprocta; species Cryptoprocta ferox. Next base: position 54,346,087 of record CM053565.1, on the reverse strand, counting down.
AGCAAATCCTTGTTGCGTGGGGTGTGTTTCTGTAGTTCCAGTTTGACCTCCTACATCTGCATAAAACCTTCAGACACACAGGTCTTGGCCGTGGCGGAGCTCTGGCGTGTCCTTAGCTTTCTGGAAATCCCTCTGATGCCATTTGCAGGAGGAAGATTGGCTCAGGGCACATGGGAGGTTGGTGGCAGCATCCTGTGCTCTTGGGGGTGCTTGCCGTGTTTGCTTTCTCTGGGGATCATTTAGGGTGTTGACAGGCCTGTGTCCTGTCACCGGGAGAGGCCTCCCAGGGCGGGGAGATCACCCCAGCGAGCAGCCAGAGTGACAGCGGAGCGCTTCACGGCAGCACATGGCTGGAACCCAGGATCGCACACGCACACGTGGCCCTGCAGCCCGCAGACGCAGGGAGGCAGCGTGAGGGGGAGGGAAACCGCAGGCATGGCTCAGCTCCGGTCAGACCCCTGCTCACTTCGTGGGCGCGGACTTCTCTTGCACGTCCCTTTCTGAGCGGAGTGCAGTGCCACCCAGACTTCGGGGACGCTGAAGGCATGTGGCGCAGGCCCCTCCCATGTCCCTCTGTCTTGGTTCTGGTCTGGCCCCTCGGAGGCTTCTTCTGCATCTTCCTTGCTGAGAAGCAGCCCAGAGCTGGGCCGGCAGACAGCCACGCGGCCGGCCACCCCCCGTGCGCGTGGGGGACAGCGCGGGGCACGTGGCTCACACACGCTGTGTCACTTGATTGCAACGGGTGAGCTGCGCCGGCAGCTTGCCACCCAGATTCTCCTACTGCGAGACCAGCCGGGCACAGCCCGGAACCTTCTCTGCAGAGTTGTTTAGGAGATTATCTGATGGAGAAAAAATGGGGGGCAGTACCTTTCTTTCGCTGCGGAAAGAACTCAGCTGACTTTTCGCGTGGAGAACGTGAGTGTGTGTGTCGGGGAGAGTGGGTGCGTGTAAGGAGGGGGACCCACAGCTGGAAGAAGGGTGAGGCATCCCAGACACTCTGCTACTTTTTAAACAATCGTGGTAAAAAATGTATAAGGTATAGGGTAGCATTTTCACCGTTTTTAAGCGGACGGTTCAGCAGATACATTCACGCTGTTGTGTGTCCATCAGAACATGTGTCTCTAGAACTTTCTTCATCTTCCCAAACTGATACTCTGTCCCCATTAAACACCAGCTCCCCGCAGCCCCCTCCCCAGCCCCTGGCCTCCCCCCTGCCTCCCCGCACCCCGAATCCTGCATCTCCACGGGGGAAGTGGGCGAGCTGGCTCGAGTGAGTGGGGAGCTCCTCCTGGGGTCTGCGGTGCGGTCCCCTCCAACCCCCGGCACCCACGCACTTGGCCTACGAGGAGACCACGCCGGACCGTACAGCCTGCCCAACGTGGGTGCAACTCTGCGGGCCAGGGATTTACCTCTTTGGAACCCACCTGGGCTTTCAGGCGGGGGCTGGGGCTTGGCGGGCCTGGCAGGTGGGGCCCGAGCTACCCAGTGGTCTCAGAAATCACCTGAGCGCCCAGATTCGGATCCCTGCTAGTGACACTGCAGCCCAGCAGCCGCGATCGTAGCGTGGGTTTATTCCCCCAGTGGCTAGAGGCGGTGCCGGCAGAGGCTTTCCCTGCATGCGGGCAGCTGTGAAATCAGCGGCCTGGGAGCCCTCTGGGGACGGAAGGTGGGACAGTGGCGGCCGCTCCACGGCCCTGGCTCCGTCACAGCTCTACTGCCAGGCCAACCCGTCGCCCAACGGCTCCTCCTAGTCGTGGGTATTTAGGAGATGCCTGGGCAAAATGGACAGGGGCCAGCCTGTTGTCGCCCCCGGGACCCCCGGGACCCAGCTGTTCTGTCGTGCCCTCTCTGGGGCTCCGCTTACCTTCAGCCCAGCCAAGACCAGCTTCTCTGGTGTGCATTCGTGGGATCCATGGCACAGCCTCGCAGCAGACAGGAAGATGGACAGACGGCCGGGCAGACCAGGCGGAACAGGAGGGGTTAACCATGGTGTAGACACGCAGCCCATGCACGGCCCACCTGCACATTGAAGTGAGCCCTAAAGGGGGGCTTCCTTTGGAAAGTTTTCTGTGCCGACCCATCTTCCTATGGAAAAGAGGAGATTATTCACCATTAAAAAGTAATAATACCGGTGTGGAGGCGCTCAGCTGCACGTTACCCAGGAAGAAGGGGGTAGGGTGGGCGAGCTATTTTTAATGGTCTCTATGGTGACAGAGATTTTGTTTACGGTGGTTTTTTTAGTCTTTCGTTCCTCAGCAAGGCAATTGCTGGTTTGCTTTTTGTTGGAAAATGCTGCTGGCGAGCCCCTCGTGTGCCCAGGAGTCGGGCCCCAAGGGCACTTGGGAAGGGGGCCTGGGCAGACCCCCGGGCCGCGGCGCCTCACACCCAGCCTGCCTGACCTCCCTGCCCCATCCCCTGCCCGTGCCCCTTTGCACAGCCTCGGAACCGCCTCTGTGCCAACCATGCCCGCCCCCTGGAGACCCCGGCCGCCACTCGGGGCAGCTGGGCGGGTCCCGGCGTCCCCACCTCCAGCCCATGCGGGGCCAGCAGGGATGCTTGCCGAGGGCACGGGGCCCGGGGCCGCCGGCTGTGCCGCAGATGGCATGGCAGCTGTGTGCCCCGCGGACGCCAGCTCGCGCGGCTGCTGGCCAGGCCCCAGAAGGACGGCGCAGGCTGGGCTGCAGGTGTGAGCGCTGCCTGGGCTGGGGCCCAAGCAGGCTCGCCGCTGGCTGCCCACCGCCCAGGCGCGGGCCTGCGAAAGGCATAGAAAGAAGCCGCCCTTGGGTCTCTGTGGCTGCGCCCAGAGCCTTCGTCCCCCTGGCCTTGGACTTGCTGCGCTGCAGGTGCACACCTGCGTCCCAGGCGCGGTCGGCCACAGGGAGGGGATGGAGCCTCTGCCCTCGCTTCCGGGGGCGGCAGGGGCCTTCGGTGCCTTCCTACAGGCCCATGTTGTAGGCTGTCCGAGGACCCCGGTGGGGGCGTCATTTTGTGCTGCCGCTTCTCCCCACCCCGGCTCCCCCACACCCCATCGCACCACGACTGTTGGGCCACGTGGGGTTCAGAATGCATCGTGGCTGCAGCAGGTCTTGGAGGAGAACCAGACCCTGCCGGCCTCCCACTCAGAGACCAAGCGCCGAAAGGGTAACTTGGACGCAGAGTCAGGAAGCTGAGAGAACGCGGCCCGCACAGCCCCCGGCTGCTCCGTGGTGTGAGGAGGGCATCTCGCAGGAGACCCGGACGCGCGGAGGAGGAACAGGCAGGCAGCCCCCGCCGACACGGGTGACCCGGGTGGGCCGCGGTGTTTTGTTCTGGTCTCTCTCACCTTTTAAAAAATTCCGTCTGCAAGTGATGTTTTCAGGCAATTCTCACTCCCCCATTTTCTTTCTTTTTTTTTTTTTTTAATGTTTTATTTATTTTTGAGAGGGAGAGAGAGAGAGCATGAGCAAGGGAGAGGGGAGGGGCAGAGAGAGAGGGAGACACAGAATCCAAAACAGGCTCCAGGCTCCGAGCTGTCAGCACAGAGCCCGACGCGGGGCTCGAACTCACAAACAGTGAGATCATGACCTGAGCCGAAGTCGGACGCTTAACCGACTGAGCCCCCCAGGCGCCCCTCTCACTCCCCTGTTTTCTTACAAATCAGCAGAGCCTGGGGAAAATGCCCAATTCCCTTTCCCTGGGAGTGGCTGGAAGACAGGCAGGGAGACCGAACGTGACGGGAAAATCTGATGGGGTTGGGGGGTCAGGGGCCTCGGGGGTCCGCCGCACGGTCGGCAGAGATCACACCACCCACACGTGCACGCTACACAGATACACACTAAGCATTCGCACACCGCATGGACATACCTATTCATACAAACACACACGCTTGTGTGCACATACAGGTTTAAATACGCACCACACACACTCACATATACACATGTATCCACACACTCGCCGGTACACACACATGCAGACACACCTGCTCTCACCTGCTCTGTGAGGCCCCGACCTGGCTTATCCACCGGCCCGGCACATGGAGGTAGTCCGTAACTGTTTGCGGGGTGAAACAGGAAATGAGTGAGGGAATGCTCTATGTCACAGCGCCGTGGGGAATAGACACGAGGCTCTGACTCTGGTCCTGCCCTCGTGGATTCGCAGCCTCGTCGGGAGGGTAAGGATGGGGGGGGGCAACACAAGAGGGACCAGGTGAGGGGGCCCTAAGGAGGGACACCTGATCTAGCCGGGAGGGACGTCACAGGGACTCTGGAGATGGCGCCTGTAAGCTGGGTTGACTCCACGGGAAGAAGGTTCCCTGCTCAGGAAGCAGTACGTGCAAAGGTCCTGGGCCCAGGAGAGCCTGGCCGCGGGAGTAACTATAGTCAATTCAAGAACATGACATGGTGGGTTTGGGCATCTGTGCTTCACCCAGAGTGGTGCTATCACCCCGCTCCCCTCACCTGGATGGCTTCAGGGCACATAGAAAACAATTAGGGGGAAGGACAGTAATATATAAACATCACGCGAGCATTCAATAGGCCACCGCTCACTGAGGACTGACTGCCGGGCAGTGCCAGGTGCCCTGGGGCACGGGACGACGCGCCCTGGTGGTGGTTATTACGCCTGCTCTTCTCTGGGAGGAGGGGACCCACCCAGTGCCAGGGGTACAGTAGGGAATAGTGAGTGCCCTGCCCTGGGGGGCTCAGAGCGGCCCACAGGCCAACCGGGGCCAGAGGGAGGGTGTTCAGGAGTCGGGAACAGCCCCAGGCAGGAGACGCAGCTTCATCTGGGCTTGTGTGTAGGAGCTGTGCTTCCCCATGACAAGCCGCCCCCAACCCGCGCGTCCCAGGCCTTCGCCACGAGGCGCATCTGCAGGGCCTGGCGCCCCGTCTGGGGAGCCGCTCTGCCAGCCCCAGGCCTCGAGCCCACCTGCTCCGGGCGCCACTTCCTGGCTCCCTGCCCCTGCGCTCCATCTCTTCCGTATAGTTTTCCATATGGGCCCGAGGCATCATGCCAGCTACCCCCTGCGTATCACTTATGGATTCCGGAAGGTCAAGTACGTCAAGAGTTTGCTGGCAGCCTCTTTACGTACCACTGGAGTAAAAACAAACAGGTAGTAACAAGTGTCAGGGAGGATGTGGAGGAATTGGAACGTTTCACACGTTGCGTGGCTGGTGGGAATGTAGAACAGTGCGGCCGTTCCTCAAAAAGGTGACAACACGGAAATACCGGGTGACCCAGCAGCTCCCCTCCTGGGCACAGACCTCAGAACCGGAACAGACGCTCCACGAGATGGGCGGGCACGCACGTTTGTGGCAGCGCTTCCCCGACGTCCAGGGGGTGGGCAACCCAAGTGTCCATTGGCGGATGAATGATAAACTGAGGTCTGTCGTACGGTGGGATAGCGGCCGGCCATCGGAAGGGATGGAGCCCTTCATACAGGCCACAGCCGGAAGAACCTTGAAAGTATCCTGCTGAGCAGCAGGGCCGGACACCGGATGCTTCCACCTGTACGGGGGTGTCCAGAGCAGGCCAGTCCACAAGATGGAAGGGAGAGGAGTGGGGGCTGGGGGCTGGGCGGCGGTCTTGATGATGGGGAAAATTGCTTAGAAGGTAAGGGATGTTGGGGCGCCTGGGGGGCTCAGTCGGTTGAGCGTCCGACTTCGGCTCAGGTCATGATCTCACGGTTTGTGGGTTCGAGCCCCGCGTCGGGCTCTGTGCTGACAGCTCGGAGCCTGGAGCTGCTTCCGATTCTGTGTCTCCCTGTCTCTCTGCCCCTCCCCCACTTGCGCTCTCTCTCTCTCTCTCTCTCTCTCTCTCTCTCTCTCTCTCTCTCTCTCAAAATAAACATTAAAAAAAAAAAAGGTAAGGGATCTTACTGCGGAGTGATGGATCAAATGGGGGCGGTGTTGCTCAACATTATAAAGGTACCAAATGCCACTGGACTGTCTGCTTTAAAACGGTTAATTTCGTGTTATGTGTAATTTCACCTCAATAAATGAAAAAAAAGGAACTATTTGACAGGAGAGACCATTAACTCAAGAAAATTGATGGTGATTATTTTATCAGCTCAGGTTAACCTGTTGTTTTTAATTCTGGTTGTTACCCAGATGCGCTAGGAGTTCACTCGGCCACGTTGGCGTGCGTCCCAGTGTCCTGGGTCCGGGACAGGGGCTGGTGCAGCCTGCGGGGGGACCGGCACGCTCGGGGGCCGGAGGGGCAGGAGTCCTGGACGCTCTGGGCTTCCCTGCACCGCGTAGCTTCCTCCTGCGGTTCGCCTGGCGGACCAGCCTCGTCCTTTCTGAGCTGACCTGTTGGGGCGGGTCTCTCCACGGTGAGAGGGTCTGTTCGGAAGTCGCCGGTGCTGCTGGGCCCTCGCTCTGCCCACACGCAGACGGCATGGATGTTGACCCCCTGCAGCCTCTCCAACACCCCTAGGTCACAGACCGGGCAACAGAGAGCTCGGGGACACATGCGCTCCTGAGGTCCCGGAGCTGCGGGTTGGAGCCCGGCAGGGACGCGCTGCAGACAAGCTAGCGCCTGGCTCCAACCAGCCCCGCTCCCCGGGGGAGGGGCCGCTGACTTCTGCCCTGCGCCCCCCAGCCCCGAGCCTGGCACACAGTGGGCATTCATATGATGTTGGCGAACAGGGGAATGCACCCCCATCGCCTGTATTCTTACCAAACTAAAGCCTGCATTCAGAGCTCCTTCGGGGAGCCCCCCCATCCCAGCCTCCCCTGCAGCCCCACAGGGTCCTCCCTCCTCCGTGTCCCCCCAGTTCCCAAGGGGACCCCCTGTTCTCCGAACAGCCCTTGACTTCTGATTCGAATCCAAGCGAACGTGGGGCCTCACCGATGCCCCGTCTCTCCAGCCGAATCCCATAATCCTGTGAGAGCAGGTGGGAGCAGCCAGCCAAGCATTTCAAGGACGCGGACGCATGTCAAAGGGAAAGTGGGAGCCCCGCCCTCTCCGTCCCCCACTCCCCACCTCAGGGGCCACCTCTCAACACCAGGGCCAACGTCCAAGACCTTTCTTACGTCGTTGAGTCATTTACTTGTTCATCCAACAGGCCTGTGCTGTGGCTTCTACTAAACACACGCAAGTGCGTACAGATGTAGGTACCCGGAAGCGGGTCTGTGACTCACTTTGTCACTCGACGGTGGCTCCGGAGCGCCCTCCGGTGGAAGTCCGTGCACTTCGTCTGCCGTGGTAGCTTGAAGACTGTGTCTCCTGCTTCTAGGCGTCCCTCACGATGCCAGCATATTGCCCCCCGCGTGGTGGGTCCCCAGTAAACATCCAGTATTGTTGGGTTGTCTCGGCTCGGGCTGCATTGACCAAATACCACATACCCGGAGGCCCAGACAGCGCACGTCTGTTCTCACGGCTCCGGAGGCTGGGAGGCCCACGATCACGGGGCCGGCTGGTTTGGTGTGAGCCGCCTTCCTGGCCTGTAAACAGCTTCCTCCTTCCTGTGTGCTCACACGGCAGAGAAAGCTCCGGGGTCCCCTCCTAGATCGACACCGATCCCCTCACGGGGACCCCACCCTCAGGACCTCATCAAACTGTAACCCCTCCCAAGGCCGCACCTCCAGATACCGTCATATATGAATTTGGGGGGGGGGGACACAGACATTCAAGCAGTCAGTGCACAGTATTGGTGTCATCCCTTCCACGGAGGGGGCAGTCCACGTAAGCAAATGTGTCGTGTCCCCAGGAACCTGTCTCGTCACCGGGGGAGGGGTGCGCATCCTCTGCAGTTTGGTAACAGCCTTCGGGAGATTGGAAGATGGAAGATCACAGTACGTTTGTAGGCACGACAGGAAGCGAGGGCATCTGTTAATCGTCCCTGTCCTCATATCCCAGGACACGTCTCCCTTTCTGAAATTCCCGACAGTTAGAAGTAAAGTGATGTACTGGAGGGAGAAACGAGGCAGCTGGGGGACTGGTCCTCGCCGGTCCCAGGAGGTGGGTGGCTGTCCTCCCTGGACACAGAGAGCAGGGGTGTAGTAGGAGGGCAGTTGGAACGGAACGGGCCGGCCCTAAGATGTGGACAGGGACGCGGAGCAGAGTTAGCCCCCCCCCCCCGCCGCCGCACAGCGGAGCCGTGGTGTGGGGGCCCGGGGGCTGATCCCATTCCCGGAGGAGCTGGGAGAAGTCGGGTGGAGTTTGCCTTTTCCCTCCTGTTTACAGCCACTAAAGAAACACAGATTGCAAAGAAAGAATGAGAATCTAATGTGTAACAACAGCAAAAGAAACCAAGAATGTTCACAGCAGCTCTAGCCAGGCATGGAAACAGCCCACATGTCCACCAGCAGGGGGATCAATATATAAACGGCGGGACCATCGGGGAATATTACGCAGCAGTGAAAAAGGAGCAAATGCCCCTCAGAACCTAGAAGAACATAGATGAGCCTCAGAAACAGTTTGTAGAAAGAAAGAAGCCAGATGTGGAAGAGTGTGGCTCCGTGTACAAGATGTTCTAGAAGAGGCAAAACTAATCCATGGTGGGAAAACGTGAAAACGGTGTCTTCCCCTGGGAAGGGGTGGGGGGACTTCCTGGTGGGAGGGGGTGGGGGTCAAGGTCAGCATCTTGGTGGGTGAGGGCTGACAGGTGTGTGCATTTGCCAGCCTCGTCCGGCGGGGCACGTAAGATGTGTGCATTTCATCGTGCGTAGCTTTTTATCTCAAAAGAAAGGGAGCAGTAAACAAAGCTAGTGATGAAGGTCCGCAGCACCCTCGGGGGGGGGCACCTGTGAACGACATAGGCTGAAGGGTGGCCGCGCGGTGGGGACGGGCAGATCTGCCATACGGCAAGTGTAGCCAAAACGTCAGTGGCAGAATTGAGGTGGTGGGAAGACAGAGGTCCCTCCCAAACACCCTCAGCTTTTCTGTGCGTTTGAAAATGTTTATGATCTGGGGGCGCCTGGGGGCTCGGTTGGTTCAGTGTCCAACTTCGGCTCAGGTCATGATCTTGCAGTTCGTGGGTTCGAGCCCCGCGTCGGGCTCTGTGCTGACAGCTCAGAGCCTGGAGCTGCTTCGGATTCTGTGTCTCCCCCTCTCTCTCTGCCTCTCCCCACTCATGCTCCGTCTCTATCTGTCTCTCTCAAAAATAAATAAACATTAAAAGAAAAAGAAAATGTTTATGATAAAAGATTGGAGAACAGTTTCGAAACAAGCGGCCCAGGGGCTGTTTTTGGAGAAACGGGGAGCACGTCCCTGCCCCAGGCAGCCCCTGCGTGCGCGCGCGCATTTGGAGTCCCAGTGCATCTCGGTGCCACGGGCGGGATGGCCCCTGCGGACCCTCGAGTTCCCGAGGCAAACCCGACCCGTGGGTCTGAGTCTAGAGCAGGCGTCGGGTCCCCACGGAGAGGGTGGTTCGAGGGCATCTAGTCTTCTGGGATTCTGCCCACTAGTGGTGGTCCAAAAACCCACACGCGGAAGAGCTAATTGCCAGATTTTGGTGTTTGGTGGCAATGGCGCTGGGCTCCAGAGATGGAGAGGGAACGGGGGCTGGAGCAGCAGCTGAGGGTTCGGAAGATGTGGGACGGAATTGGAGGGTCCCTGCGCAGGGTGGGTCCCTGCACAGGGTGCACAGGGACCGGCCAGTGCGGGGGGCATGGGGACGGCCAGGGCCCGGCCGGGTAAAGTAGAGGTGGGGACGGGCCTCTCTCAGGCCGACGCTTCGTGTCCGTCCGTGTTCCTGCCATCCTCCGGCCAGCTGGGGGCCCTGGGTACCGCAGGGAGGGTGACGTCTGGCTCCCGGGAGACGCCCTCGCTGCACGCATCCTCACAACGCCTTAAGGACCCAGGCTGAGGCACCGGGGGTCCCTGACATTTCTGTGGGCCCTCCCCCCCCACCCCCGCCGCTCTGGCCATCCCCCTCCCCAGGCAGAGCTGGTTCAGGCCGGAGGGGCTGTGGGCGTCCCCTTCTCTTTCCCCGCCCAGCCTCAGCTCCCAGCGTCTCTCCCATCCCCCCTTCCTCAGTCTCCTTCGGTCCTTCATCTGGAGGGCGGGGCCTTGCCTGTTGGTCGGAATGTTAAGAGGAGAGGATTCTGGAAACAAGAATCCAGAATGTGTGCCTGGAGGGAGGTGCTGGAGAGGAAGGGACATGAGCAGTGACGCCGGAGGACAGGAGCCAGGGGAGGGCTGGGGACCTCTGCAGGTGGCCAGACAGACCCTGCCCAGAAGATGAGAAGAGAGAAGCCAGGAGCATTAAAGTCCTTGCCAAGGTGTTTCCACCCCGGCAGGGGCAGGGGACCGAGGGGGTGCAGGGTGATGGGGGGGCCAGTGATGGGGGCCGCTGGGAAGGCCAGGTGCTCGCAGGGGACTCTGAGCTGGCACCTGGAGCCCCTGGGGGCCACCCTACTCTAATCTGCACCGGAGCTGGTGGCACCAAGTGACTGGCTGGGGACATGGGTCCACCCGGAGCAGACGGGTGCAGAGCAGTAGCGTCCGCCTGGCCTCAAGGCCTCAAGCCGGGGCCTTGAGGACGGTGTGGTTCCACGGGAGCAGCCGCCAGGCCCTCCGGACGAGCAAGCCTCACGGGTGGGCGGGCGCGCGTCCTGTTTTCCACCAGACAGAGGCAGGGCCCAAGGGAGGTCCGGTTGGGGCTCCAGGCAGAAGGGAGCCTCTTTCTTCCACGTCCCTGCTGCCCTGCACTCCCAGGCCACTGCCTCCCTGCTGGGAGAAGCAGGGCGTGAGGGGGTGCCTCCTGGCGGGACGTCAGCCGTCTACGCAACAGAGTGGGCGGGTGGCCTTTACACCTGGGGGACTGCCCATCCTGGAGAGCCACCCGGCCCCTTGGCCGAGCACGGCCGTGTCATCTTGCTTGTGTCCCGTGTTGGCTCCGAGGGGCTGGGATAAGCCGGACCTTCGTCAGGGCCGGAAGGTTTGCCACGTCCAACCCAGGGCTGTGTGACCCCGGAGCAAAGTGCTCCCCTGGTTCTGTCCCCACCCCTCGGCCCTTAGCCCCCTCTGCTCGTGCGACTGTCGGCTTCGCCTTGTACAGATGAGAGCCAGAGGCAGCCACATTCACAGCCCAGTGGCCAGGCCCCCAGACCCGCTCTCCCTGTGCAGCCCATGTGGGGCCCCCGCCACCCCGTGCGGTTCCTCCTGCCCTGTGCACCCCCCACGCCCACCCCGGACCGGCCGGAGCCCTCGGCCTCTCAGGAAAGGTTAACGCCGTCAGAGGCGAGCAAACAAACACCCCACTCGGCTGACTTCACGAGGCTCCCGGTTTAATTAGGTTTTCCAGTTTTCCTGCCTGTCCTGGGCCAATCGCTCCTTAAAACAGTGGAGAATTCATTTGCACCTGCTGTCAGAAAGCGGCTCTCCCCAGTTAGAAAAATAATTAAGCCATCATCACACATCAGGGGTAATGAGCCACCGTTTCTCATTCAGTTTGCAGGTCGTTTGTTTTCCCGCACTGGCAAACGAGGTGTGAGCGAAATTTGAGCCGCTGCAAAGTGGACCTGCTTCCCCTGTGCCCCCCTCCCCTTGCCCCTCACCCCTCTCCCCTGGACCCCCCTCCCCTCGCCCCTCTCTGGAGACCCCGCTTCTCCCTGAGTATGTGGCTGGCACTGCGGCCTCTGAGGACTCAGGGCTCTGGGGGCCCCTCTGCGCTTTCTCAGGCATCGGACTCCCAGGCAGCAGGGAGGGCGTTGCGGGAAGGAGGCCGTAAGAGTCTCTACGGCACCACACCGTAACAGATGACCCCATGCTGGGCGGCTTAAACTGCCAGATGTATCATCTCACAGTTCCGGAGGCCAGAATTCTGAAATCGAGGTGTCACGGGGCTGCACTCCCTCTGCCTCTTGCAGTTCTTGGGGTGGCCGGGCCTCCTTGGCAGTCTTTGTCATTCCTTAGTGATCCTTGGTGATCCTCAGTGATCCTTGGTGACCCTCAGTGATCCTTGGCGATCCTAGTGATCCTTGGCAGATCCCTGGCGATTCTTGGCTTGTAGACGCATCTCTCCATCTCCGCCTCTGTGGTCATGTGGCCTTCTCTCTGCCTGTCGCATCTCCCTCTCCTTTTTCTGTCCCTGTGACTGGATTTAAGGTCCATCCTAACCCATGATGGTTTCATCTGGAGCTCCTTACCTTAATTATATCTGTAAAGACTCTACGTCCAAATTAGATCCCATCCACAGGTCCCAGGGGTTAGGACATGGCTGGGGGAGGAGGGGGCACACAACTCAACCCACCACGGGAGCCAAAACCTTTCTCCTTCAGGTTGTTGTGCTCGCCAGGGGCTCCCACGCCTGGAGCCTCTAGACTCCTCATCTGTAACGCCCAGAAACCCGGACCCTTTCTCATGAGCACCCATTCTGAGACAGGCAGGCCAGCAGTTTGGGGGCCTGGGACTGGCATGTCGAGCCACTGCATCTGGGGCTGGTTTTCAGCCCCACAGCGGTGTCCGAATGGGCACTGCCCACTGGGCCGGAGGCCGGGGGGCTCACAGATGGAGAGCCTCCCATCCGGAAGCGGAAGGATCTGTCACGGAGCAGACCCCACGGTGCCGACCCAGGGCACTGGGATTGGACAGTGGGGTTATGATGCGCTGGGGGGGGGGTCATACCAGGTGCCATGTCCCTTCCTCCCATTTTGTCCCCCCTCTGCCCCCAAGCCCAGGGGCTCTGCTGGGAACACATGTGGCGTGTGCCTCGGGGCACTTGCGGGCCCTGCGGAGGGGGCAGATCACGCCCGGCAGCCCGAGCCTCACTCCCTAAGGCCGGCAGGACCCTGGGACGTGTCTGCCGGGAAGGACGGCTGTGTGAACGCGCCCTTGCAGGCACAGAGGCCCCGGAGCGTCCCGTTAATAAACACGAGGAAAATGTGTCTTGTCGATTCTCTTAAGGTGGTGCCCTTGAGTGGGGGAGGGATTGGATGACTTCCCGTGGCTCACGGAAGAGCATTCCTGTGGGGACCGACGGGTTATCCCTGCCGTGTCTTTTCCTTTCTCCCTGTTAGGACTGAACTGAGCCACCTGCTGAGGGCGGCCATACCCTTGTTCCGCCACCTGGTGGCGCAGGCCGGCCAGCTGCCCGCCGGAGGACGGTTTCTCTTTCTGTCTCCAGGAGGCCCCCCGCGTCCTTGCCATCCTAGAACTGTCCCTGGGGTGACCGCCATCCGGCTGTCTGCTGCGAAAGCGGCATTTCGAGAGGTTCACGGCTGTGATGTAGGAATGGGTCCGCCAGGTTCTGTTTTGGAAGTGTTTTTGTGTTGTTGTTTGTTCGCTGTGTTTTTCTGTCTTGTTTCCTTGGTATCGGGGATACTGCACCCCCTCCACGCGGCGGCCTCGGGGGGGTCTGGCCCGGCCTGTGTGGTGTGCAGACAGTTAGCGGTGATAAGTGCAGCCATGCTGCCTCCTCACGGGCTTCACCAGTTGGTCCAGGGCTGGTTTCAGGACCCTGGCACTTCCAGCCTCTTCTGTTGTTCCGGTAATGCTGTGTAGACCGGTCAGGTGAGGCCCCGTCTGGGCCAGGAGTCCCTTAGTGCTGGACGCTCCAACCCTTGCTGCGGGCTCAGGAACGTTCTGGAAGCCCTTCTTCCTGGTGCAGAACGGGACCCTCGGGGCCGGGCAGGACGGGGCAGCGCTCGGCGCCACCGTATCTGCTCTTGCATCTGCAAAGCGCTGGGCTGGTGGCAACTGCTCACCTACCAGACCTCACTGGGGCCACCAGAGGGTCCCCGAGCCTCGTCCCCCTCATCTTCAGACTCACGTGGTAGCGTCCGCGCACCCTGTTGGCGCGGAGAGGCGGCAGGTCCAGGGGCGTCAATGCGCTGACAGTCTGAGACTGGCCACGTGCTCGCGGGCTGGGACGTTTGCCTTCCTAGCCCGGGGCCCCGGTGCTGTCATGGCCCCCGGCTGCTCTGTGCTGGCCCCGAACCGCAGGGCTGAGGGGCCGTTCCCAGCACCCTTGCCCGTGCCCGGTCCACACGGCAGGGAGCCTCCTGCGAACACAGAGTCCCAGGGCCCTGGAGCCACCCCCCCCCGCCCGCCACAGGTGGTGTCCTCAGCAGCTGCACCAGTTCTATAGGACGAGGCAAGCTGGACGTGTCAGGTCCTTCCCTGACTCAGACCGTGTGACCGACTGACCAGCCGGAAGCTTAGTCTCGTCCCGGGGAGGGTTTGACAACAAAATCAACCGTGGAAATGTGATTTCAGGGGGTTCATCAAGATGCCGCCAGGGACCAAACCTCCTTTGAAAGGAACAGCAGTGGTTTGTCCGAATGCGGACAGTGAGGCAGAAACGGAAGGCCTGTCCTGCCCCTGCGCCGGCCGTGACACAGCTCCTCGAGACACCGGTGCCCCAAGAGGAACAAAGCATGTTCCTGTAAACCGCCCCACGATCCAGCCCCTCGGACAGGTCTTCCTGGCAGCCAGGGAGTGTTTTCCGGAGCCTGGCTCTGCCATCTCTGCCCTGCCGGCCTGGGCACATCCCTGCCATGAAGGGGGCTCGTTCTTGCCCACACCTCCCTGGCCGAGCTGACATGTGGCACCCGGGGCCAGCGTCTGGGGCGTGGACCTGTGCAGACACTCAAGGACCTGCCCTGGGTTAATGGTCTGCTGTTCATCTGAAAGTTCTAGATGAATTTTTAACCAGGTGCTGCCTTTTCCCTCGGCACTGGGTCCCTGCAGTTCCGTGGCCAGTGTCCTGCCCCAGCCTGGGGCCTCTGAGCACCAGTGCCCGGTGCACGGTGCCTGGTGCCAGCTGACCCACCGCGGCCCTGCGTGGCGTCTGTGCCCAGCATCTGTGAGGAGTGACGGGGCTTGGAGAGGGTCCACGTGGGGTGAGGACAGACGCCACGTGGGAAGCTGTGGCCCGGCTTCCTGTCCCTGGAATAAACCCCCAGTGGGGCTGCAACCACTGCGAGGGAGAGGGGGGCTCGCGGGGCCGGCGTCTCTTCCCCACTGGATGAGGCCTTTCAGAGAACGCCGCCAGGAAAGGCAGGAGCCAGAGGGCCCGCATGGGAGGCCGGGGTGTGGACGGATGGTGTTTCCAGAAAGGGTGTTTTCTTTCTTTCCACTGGAGGCCAGTGGCCGTAACCAGGGGGGATGGGAGGTGGGTTTGGGAGGAGGGAGCCTGGGTCCCAAGCTCGGCCCACAGTCCACCTCCCTCTGACGCCGGACCGGGCGCTGGAGCAGGATGCCAGCGGCTGGCAAAGCTGTGGGCACCTCTGTAGGCCACCGTGCCCACATTTCTGCCGCTGAGCCCCAGCCCCGGGCTGACAGGATCCATGGGTGGGGTCTGGACAGTCCCCGTGGTTCATGAGTGGCCATCCCCACAGCCAGCTGGGACCCAGGCCTGGGACACCAGCCCCCGTGTTCTCGTCCCAGCTCAGACATTTGTGTGTGGGCTTCCGGACACTGCCTCAGTGGCCCCCTCTGTGAAATGGGAGGGCGGCACTCCCCCGTCTCAGGTTTGGGCCAGTGTCAGGTGTCTGCTGATGGCTGAGAGTCACCTGCCTCAGTCGGTAGTGACGGCCCCGCTCTCCACTGAACACCGGCGTCCTGGGCTCTTGTGTGGGCACCGAGGCCGGCCCAGGGGAGGGGTCCCGGGGGTGAGACTCACCTGTAAAAACAAAGATGCTGCGTGCGGCTCACAGACGTGACGGGGTGTGTGTGCAGGTTCCTAGGACACGGGTGTCCTAGGGGTAGGTTGGCTCCATATCCGTCCTTGTGGCCGTGGAACGACCTGCCCCTTAGAAGTAGCCTTAGGGGCACCTGGGGGGCTCAGTCGGTTGGGCGTCCGACTTTGGCTCAGGTCATGATCTCACCGTTTGTGGGTTCGAGCCCCACGTCGGGCTCTGTGCTGACAGCTCAGAGCCTGGAGCCTGTCTTCAGGTTCTATATCTCCCTCTCTCTCTGCTCCTCCTCTGTTCATGGTCTCTCTCTCTCTCAAAAGTTAATAAATATTTTAAAGAAATTAAAAAAAAAAAGAAGTGGCCTGTTAGGGTAGGCAGCCCAGGGCTCTGCCCCAGACAGGGTCCCCACACCCTTGCCCCTCAGCTGGACGGTGCCAGGATCGCATAGGGCTCTGGTGGCCCAGCCAGCTCTGTGCCAGCCCCTGGGATCAGCCCAGGATGGCTGGGAACAAACAAACAAAATAAACAGAAACACCCTAGTGTTTCTGCCGGTGGTTTGCAGAGCCTGGGGCCCCTGTGCAGGGTCGATGCAAAGGTCAGTTAAAGCTTCGTGTCGAAAGCCTGGCCCCCGAGCCCTGTGAATGGAGACCGCCGTGGTGCTACTGAGATGGCTTGTCCAGCCCCAAGAATACTCTGGAATGTTGTACTGCCCTGGTTCACCTCATGGCTTTACAGCATCGTCTGAAGTTCACCTCCTCTTTGGGAGGTTTGTACTTGGCCTTTCCATGTGCGTCTCCACTCCCCCCACCTCCTTCTCCAAGGGAAAGGACCTTCTCTCCCCTCACCCCTATGGGTCACTCACTTAGTGACGGGACAGCCCCCTGGGTGGGTACGTACCCATGTGTCAAAGTGAGTTGGAGAAAAAAGACTCCACTGTGGCCCGAGGCTTTTGGACGCGGCCATCAGGTTACACTGGACAGGTTTCTGGTTTGTCCTCTGGCCGGGAGGCCTGTGTCCACTGCCTGCCTGTCCAGGTCAGGGTGGGCGGCAGCGGATGGGACGAGCGCTGCAGCGAGAGCCTGGGTGGGCATCGCAGCAGGCTGATGTGACCACCGAGGGCCTGGTGAGCCCGTGGCCCTGCGTCGGAAATGGATTCTGCTGGGCTTCAGCCTTGGGGTCCCTTCTGCATTGCGGGGGTGTCCAAGTGACTTCTCACTGGCAGAGCCGACTTGTGATCTTCTCCCTGGACCCAGGGGTGGTCCTTCCCCTCAGATGCTCGGGGGAGCCTGAGCCCGCAGGCTGAGGAGTCAGATTTATGTGACCATCAGTGTCCAGTGCGCTCCGGCGCTGGCAGGAGCCGATGAGGTCCCTCCAGCTGGCTCCGAGCACTGCCGGACAGCGCCACTAGGTGGCAGCAGGGACCACGGCAAAGGGACAGCGCATCCTTCAGGGATGCGGCTGCGGGCTGCTTGCTCGCTGCTGCGTTTGCTCCCTTCGCTTCTCCCTCCTGGTGTGTTGTAAGCAGCCTGGATTTTGTCTTGTAGCAAACAAGTGGGGGCGTCGTCGGTGGAGGAGCCCCCCCCCCCAGCCCCTGCCTCTTTGCCTCTAGCCCCAGGTGGTACTGGGACTAGAATGTGAAACCCCCACATCAGTCTCGGAATCGGTTTTTGGGCGTTTGAGAAAAAATACTGTGGAGCTGCTGGTGTCACCGCTCATGGCGTGCTCTGGGCCACACGCCGTCCTGGTGCTCCTGCTTCGTGCTCCTGCTTGGTGCTCCTGCTTGGTGCTCCGGCTTCGGGCAAGGGACGTGTGTGTGCTCATTATTTCCTACCTATTCACGGCAAGTGTGCGTTGAGGTCAGTGAGGAGGAATGGTTTCTGCTCAGAAGGCCGGGAGGAATGATGACGTATCGGCCAGCGCAGGCGGGGTGACGCTCAGCGGGTTAGCGCCCGCAACAGGTGTATGTATTTCTGACTCAGCTGCCTGGCGGGTCAGCCGGGGCGATTCTGCATTTCCGTCCGCGGGGCCCAGGCTCCCGGTCCCGCCGCGGGCCGGAGGGCTGCGCGGGGGTGGTGCAGTGCTCGGGGCTGGGAAAACTTCCCTGGGAGAGGACACGCCTCCCCCGCCTTCCCATTGGCAGGCTAGTCACGTGACCACGCGGAGGGGGCGGTCCTGCCCTGGGCCCAGGGGCAGAGGGGCCTGAAGACCGAGGCTGTTCCGTTCGCTAAGGGGGAGTGAGGCCGTTTGGTCGGCGGTGTTGGACCCTCGATGCTGGTCAGGAAAAGGGACCAGGCGGCTGGACGCCTAATGGTCACTAGGCCCTGGTTGCGTGGGGGGGGGGGGGAAGCCCATGCAAGTCTCTTCCTCTGGAAAGGCACCTGCCACTGGCAGAGTCAGCTTGGGACCCGCGGGGGAGGGGGCTTCCATTCCGCTCCTTCTCTTAGGTCCAGGAAGGACCCTAAGGGCCCCCAGCGCTCCACATAACCCCCAGCCCCCAGCCCCCACCCCCCACGACAAAAAAACACATTTGCGCAAGCACACGTGTGTGCCCGCCTCACTGGGCCTCATTTC
Source organism: Cryptoprocta ferox (assembly GCA_028646485.1). NCBI lineage: Eukaryota > Metazoa > Chordata > Mammalia > Carnivora > Eupleridae > Cryptoprocta > Cryptoprocta ferox. The sequence continues at coordinate 54,327,953 of CM053565.1, read as the reverse complement.
CAAGTTCATCCCACCACTGGGTGGTTAGCACGGGGCCTGCGGAAAAGAGGTGGTGTGGCTCTCGCTGGGTAGACCAGCCATGCAGGTGACATGTCAGGCAGCAATGCGAGGGAGGGATTAGAACAATATTTAAGATACTTAATAATGTTTTAGTAATAGGTAACTATTCAGATGAGGGAACTGCGGCTTGGAGGACCTGGTAACCTGTCTCGGGGTCTCCCCGGTCGTGGTTTAAAACCCTCCTCCGTTCCCTCCCTCGGATGCTGCACGCGGTCAGGGGTCTGGGGAGCGGTCCTGGGACGCTGGTGTGGGTGTGATTATGGGGAGCAGGATGGATGGATGGATGGACATAGCGTTGGAGGGACTTCCGGGCACTTTCCAGGGCTGTCAGTCGGCACAGAACCCTGCAGGCTGCGGGAGCTTAGAAGTCTCTAGATTCGCTCTTGTTCCCACTGCTGGACTTTCGCTGCAGCAGCAGCTCCTGCGTGTCCTCTTGGGAGACAGGGAGCTCGTGGCTTTGCAGCAGCTGATGAGCGGCTGGTGGCTCGAAGAGTTCCAAGTCCTCCTCCTCCAAATCGAACATCTGCTCTGCTTTACAAGCACACAGAGAATGTGTTTCCAGCCTTTCCGTATTTGAAAATGGCCTCCCACCTCCCCTGTGTCTCCTGTCCTCCAGAGCTGTCTTCTTCTGAGCCTTAGAGGAAACCAGTCCATGTGACGAACTTGAGCAGCCCTTCCCAAAGTGTGGTCCCTGGACCCACGGTGTGGGCCCGGCCCAGGAACTTACTAGAAATGCAAGGCGGCTGCTCCCACCCGGGCCCCCGATGCTGGTCCACATCTCAGCCCCGGGGATGCCATTCTGTGCTCATCTGTGTCCTAATAGCCTCCAGGGACGCTTGGGGACGGTTCCCGCTGAGATTCCCTCCCCCCCCCCCCCAGCTAGAAGCAGGTGGTCTGTTACTATTACTGTTATGATAGCAAATGTTTAGTAACAAGGCTTCTCCAAACAGGAAAGAAGAAGGAGCTGATTTGTAACATTTGCCAGTTCTCATGGTGTAAATACTCCCTCCACAGCTGGTGGATTTGGGGCCACCCATGTGCTGTCAGTTGTCACAAAAAGTTCCTGAAAGTGCAAACCAATTCCAGCACCCTTTGACAGAGGGGACCCCAAAGTAGCCCCAGAGACAATCCAGAGGAGAATTTGGGCCCCAGTGCAGTCTGGGACGGAGTCCGAGGGCTGTGTCCCTGGGGGACACCTGGCCGCTGCTTGCTCAGGCACCTCGTCCGGGGGTCCTCAAGCCTTTGTGTTTCCACTGCAGATTTCTGCGTGTGTCCCCCACCCATGGACTATTTTGGACCCCTGAGTCGAGCAACACAAGGGCCTCTCCCCTGTTTGAGGCGGGGAGCCTCAGCCTCAGAGGTTAATCCCCCCACCCCCCCGCCAGACCACCTCGGCACCCACCCTGCCTTCTCCATGTGCCCCTGAGTTCTTGGAGCACTCCGAGAACTCACGTGTGGTCGACGTGAGCATGGAGCATGGACGTGCAGAGACAGGGAGCCAGTGGGGCTGGGGTTTCCCCTCTGCCCTCTGCTGGGATCGGGTCAGAATCTGGGAGGTGCTGACCTCCTTCACCCGGGCTGCCTCCTCCTCACTGGGGCGTGGGCTTTAGGGGAAAACAGGCCCATTTGATGCCTGTGAGGGGAGGAAGGACAAAGGCTGGGCAGGGGACAGGCACAGCCATCAGGGGCAGGAGGGATATGTGTGATCCGAGGAGGATCTCCATTATGTGTTTCCCCTCTCACCCCTTGGGGGCTCCAGGCCGCCCCTTTCCCTCCTGGGGGACTCTTCTCTCACAAAGGAGACACACAGAGAAAGTGTGGGGGGGGAGTCCTGGCGAGGTGGGGGAGAGTCTGAGGGAGGAGGGCAGGGACCAGCCTGGGGCCCGGCTCTGGGCGAGACGGACGAGCCGCTGTCAGGCTCACTGGCCAGGAGGTGAGGATCGTCATGGTCAGTATTTCCCAGACCAGGGGGGGGACTGTCCCCTCCCCGACCCTGGGATGCTAAACCCCTGGCAGGTGTGTGAACACTCACACCGGGCATCCAGCCCTCACCCCTGGACAAAGTTGGGAACACACATGCCAGTCAAGGTGGTCTGTCCACGCCTCCCCTGGCCTCTGCACACGCGTGTGCCCCTCTGAAATACTTATTGCTAAGGGCCAAGGAGGCGTAGAGGCTCCAGCACTAAAGGGACTAGAAGACCAGGGGCTGGGAAGAGTAGAAGGGGATTAAGGCAGGGCAGGTGATGCGGGCTTGCAGATGGGTGGGGTGAGGGGGAGAGAGGCTGGGGGCAGGGGAGGCGGAACCAGCTTGGACCCTGGCCTGACTTTCAGACCTTCTCTTTAAAAAAATGACTGAGGGCATCCGAGTGGCTCAGTCAGTTGAGTGTCCGACTTCAGCTCAGGGCATGATCTCACGGTTTGTGAGTTCAAGCCCCGTGTCCGGCTCTCTGCTGTCAGCGCAGAGCCGGCTTCGGATCCTCTGTCCCCCTCTCCCTCTCCCCCTCCCTGACTCGCGCTCTTCCTCCCTCAAGAGTAAATAAACGTTAAAAAAATGCCTGGTGTGATGATGGAGGAGGAGCGTGCAGGTGGAGGAGGCACCTGAACACAGCCGGGCCCCCATTTACTGTGTTCTCGAAGAAACAGGAAAGAGGCTCCGTGAGTTAGGGGAGGGCCCTTCCCGAAGTGCTGGTCTAGCGTACTCCTTCCTCCCTGGTGCTTTTGGGGACCCCAGGAAGACCCCATTCCTGAGCCCTCCAGCCTTTCTGGGGCACAGCTCTCCCCAGGCCCAGCCTGAGCCACAGCCCTGGTCACGGCCTGAGAGCTGGGACGGGGCCCAGGGTCCAGGCCCCCCCAGGCTGTGCATGCATGGTGCTGGCCAACACACACACGTGCATAACTGCATCACACATACACACACATATGTACACACACAGTGCACACTCACACTCCTAAACGCACCCACACCCTTGTAGACACCCACACGCATGCCCCACACATGGTGCCTGCACACACAGCACGCGTACTGTGTGCACATGTGTATACAGGGGTGGGTGCTCGGCGCACACGCACGTACACAGGCCGCTGCGGCCCCGCCGCCAGGGTGCAGGCTGGGAGGGACCAGGTGCCTGGACCCCTGGGTGCAGGGATGTGTTGTCAGGAGCACAGCTCAGAAGAGCTCGAGTCCTGCACTAGACAGCCAGCCCGGCGGGGCCTCGGTGGCCCGGGCAGCAGCCCCACCCCAGGCCCTTGGGAAGCCGAAGCTGCTCTGTTTGCCAGGCTCCTGTGAGGCTGTTCCCAGAGCACGTTTGCCCTCGTGTGTTCACGCTCCCATCTGTGAGTTTGTACAATAGGATTGATTTTTCTTTAAGAGTGCCAGGAGTTCGGTGGTGAAAAGCACACACAAGCCCTGTTACAGGTTGTAAAAACCCTAAGGGGCGCCTGGGGGGCTCAGTTGGTCAAGCAATTCGACTCCTGATTTCGGCTCAGGTCATGATCTCACGGTTGGTGAGTTCGAGCCCCGCGTTGGGCTCTGTGCTGACATTGGGGAGCCTGCTCGGGGTTCTCTTTCTGCCTCTCTATGCCCCTCCCCCCTCAAAATAAATAACTAAACTTAAAAATACTTTAAAAAAACCCCAAATAAGCTTTTTCTTTTGTGTGAAGAAGTCCTCATTACTGAATGTTGCCCAGGGACCAGGTCCAGCTTGGGCAGTGGGACCCCTTAAAGAAACTTCTGGAACTCAAGAGGGGCCTCGGGGACCCAGGACCCACTGTCCCCAGGGAGCCTTTGAGCCCCTGGGTCCTAGAGGCACACATCGGGGGTTGAGGAAATAGTTTTAAAAATGGTAAAAAAAAAAAAAAAAAAAGAACTAAAAGCAGCATTTCTGCTTTCAGGGATCAATCTTCCCATCCTGATTTCCCTACTTTTTCCCCCCAAAAAAGGGGTACTTGCCCTAAACTGGGATCCTGGTGCATCCGTGGGCCGTGAGCAGGTGTGTGGGACAGCCCTCCACGCCCCTCCCTCGATGGCCTCGCAGTCCCTGCCGGGGCTCAGGTGCGCTCCCCTCTGTTCCTCAGATCTCAAGACACAGAGAGCGCTCTGGTGTCGGATGGACCCTGGCAGGGGTCCGAGTCTTGCCTGCCGCTCACCAGCCCTAATGTTCTGCCCCTTACACGCCATCTCCCGTCTGTCCCTGGAGGGGGTGAGGCCTTCCCAGAGCACGTCGGGGAGACCGAGAGGCAGTGCAGGCGGTAGAAGCTTTCAGACGTCTGTGGTGGGGGCTCAGGCCGCAGTGCTGTCCTCAGCCAGGAGCAGGCAGGAGCTCCGTCCTGCCCGCGCTTGTTCTGCCCCGGTGTCCTGCGTCCTCCCCCAGATGGCTCCCGACTCCTTCATGACGTCCTGGCAGACATGGATGTTCTTCCTCAGTTGACCTGTACGGCTCATGCCTGACTGCGAACCGGCTGGCAGTGGACCCCAGACCCTGCGCTGGGTGTTCGTGTTTGATCTGCCGGCCCTGCTGTGCCCCTGCAGAGCGCCCCCTCTCGGCCCTGCCCTCTGCTGGCTCCCCTCCCGCCCACGTCTTGCTTTTTCTGAACAAGAGGCTGATGTGTGAGGCAGGCGAGGGCCTGGCAGGGGCTGGGGAAGCACTGTCCCTGCACAGGGTCCCCTGGCCTCTGAACTGGGCCCCGGAAGGTGGCCCGAGGGGGGAGGGGCTCCGAGGGCCACCCTGCAGCCTGGGGCAGCCCCCTTGGGGATTTGGGTGGAGCAGCCAGTGTGTGGGACCCCTGTCTTGCTTTGAAAGAGTCCCCAGGAAAAGCTTTCTGCCCATGGACTTGTGGCCAATGACACTGGCCTGGTGTGGGCAGGGTCTCAGCAGCTGGGGTTCACGGCTCCCTGCACCTGAACTCGGGGTGACCCGCTGGGTGCCCTGTCTGCTGAGCTGCTGTCGAGCGCATAAGGCTGTGGCCTTCTAGGCCCCGGCCATCTGTGGCCCTCTTGTGGCACCTAGTGGTGTGGTTTTCTTGGTCCCCTGGTGGGCAGGCCACGCTGGATCTGAGTGTGGGGGGCTCATTTCAGGAAATGAGGCTGTTTGGGTCAGACAGGGTGGTGTGGACAACTGTCCAGTGAGTGGACTCATCCTGCCCCTCAGAACGTCCTGCTAAACAGACCCACAGTGAGCACCTGGAAACCACCTGCTGGGGCAGTCAGCTTCCTTCTTCCCTCACCTTACCTGGGGTCCCTGTGACCGAGGGCATCAGGAACCCCCCCAGCCCAGCCCCCAGTGCCCTCAAAGTGCTGACCCCCCCCCCTCCAATGGGCTGGGTTTGGCCTCTGCCCTCTGGCCATGACCACTCTGCAGGGGGCCTTCTCTGTCTTCTGAATCCCACCTTGCCACCTTTCTGACCTTCCAAGACTGGCTTCCCAGCCCTGTGTCCTTTGAGTCCAAGACCCGAGTCTGGCTTCCCACTGAGGGCACTGGTTTCTCGACTGAAGGCTCCACACCTTACATGGGGGTCCCCGGGGCAGGGGTGACTGCGTGTCTGACATGAGAGTCCCCACTGGACACACAGCCGCTTCTTCTGGCTGGCGTGGGCCGCTGGGAGCACCAAGGGGCAGGCACCCACTCTCGGCACCCACTGACTCCGAACCACATGTTCTGGTCCTTTCTCGGCGGCCCCTGGAAAGTCCCCAGGAGCCCCCAGGCTGTCCTATGCTCTGATTCCTCAAGGAGCACTTTTTACAAGTTGGGGCAGGAGCCAGCCATGTGGGTGGGACCCCCCCAGGGAAGTGTGTCCCTTCAGCGGTGAAATTTCATCAGCAGTAATTAATTCTCTGTCGAGAAAGCCCACGGTTTTGTGCTGGAAGGGGAGAAGGAGCGTCTGAATCTTTGATCAAACCAGTCTGTGCTGAAGGCTGGATACAGTTAACTACTTTCTACTGGTGTCTGGCTGCCGGCCAAGGAGGGAGGCGGAGGGCACCCCTGTTCCTTCCCCCACCCCCTGGGGGGGCGGGGGCGTGGCCAGGGACGTTAGCCTTCCAGGCCTCGGCTGTCCTGGGGAGAAAGCAGGGCTTTAGGGAGGGGATGGGCGAAGGAGGGGAGCCTCGGGAGGCTCTGTGACTCCGCACTGTCCCCTGCTCCACACCCTCAGCCGATTCCCATCCAGTTCTCCGCTGTGGTCTCAGGACGAATAGTAATCAGATCCTGGAGCCCAGCTCTCCTGAAGACTGCTGTATTGATTCTACACTCTGGGTGTGCGTGTGTGTGTGTGTGTGTGTGTGTGTGTGAGAGAGAGAGAGAGAGAGAGAGAGAGAGAGATCGCCTGATTTAGATCTGTGCCCACACAGGGGCGCCTGGGAGGCTCAGTCGGTTAAGTGTCCAACTTCGGCTCACATCACGATCTCACGGTTCGTGGGTTCGAGCCCCGCGTCGGGTTCTGTGCTGACAGCTTGGAGCTTGGAGCCTGGAGCTGCTTCAGGTTCCGCGTCTCCTGCTCTCTGTCTCTCCCATGCTCGCTCTCTGTCTCTCTGTCTCTCTCTCTCAAAAATAAACATTAAAAAAAGAGAAAGAAATGTGCCCATCCCACATAGTCCCCAAAAGGTGGTCCCACAGTTAAAGCCAATCATTAAGATAACTTAGAGCAGCCACATTAAAGCCTTCCTGTCCTATCCACCTTCGCGCCTCACTGTGAGCTAGGAACGACCCTGCCTGGGGCCCCCTGCTCCCTCTGACCTGATGTCTGGGGACCCTGCGTCCGAGTGGCAGCCGCCCCTGTCCCCTGTGCATCGGACCGCAGGGAGCACATGGCAGGGCCGGCCGGGGACTGCTTCCAGCAAAGGGCTTTGGAAGCTGTTTGCAAGGATGCCAGCCCGGAAGCCTCGGAGATGCCTGCATGATTGTGGTTTGGGCCAGTTGGGAAAGGTCATTGGTGAGGAGAAGGGGACGCTCGTGGCTGCGTGGGGTTCAGATCCCCCAGCAAGCAAGTCTGAGAACAAGCAAACATGCAAGTTTGTGCTCCCTTGGGAAAGTGCAGTTGTGTTTTGGCCACAATCAGGTTAAGACGCGGGCAGTTCTGTAACTTGATTGGTGCGACCCAGACAGGAAAGTCTGAGCCCCCCAGCCCCATGTGGTCCAAAGCCCCCTGTCTCCGGAGTATACGGAAAGGCCAGACGGAAGAGGCTGTCGTCGGGACAGCTGGTGCCCATCAGCGGCAAATATCCGAACGCCTGTTGCTCAGAATTTGGCTCCATCGGTGTGACCAGCTGGCTCTTGCATGGGAGCCTTGAGAGAAACCGAATCTGGTGGCAAAGTGCGTCCAGACCCATCCCAGCAGGCGCTCGTGTTTGGTGGGGGACCTTTCTGGAGCCTTCCTGGTTGTCATGTGACAGCTTACCGGCGAGGGGGATAACAGGAGGTGGACGGGGCTGTGTGTGGAGACGCGTCAGGGGCTGTTTGATGACCTGATACTGAAGTCGGCTTTGGGTTCCTTTCCTTGGAGCTCGCGGGGCCCCGCCTTTGGAGTCTTGTTCCTTCCCATTGCGAGCTCTGTGAAGTCCAGGGAGGGAGGGGCAAGTTTGCAGGCAGGAAGGGCAGCCCCTGAGACTTGCTTGGGGGACTCCCAGGGGCTGAGGGGCGCCCCCAGAGTTTGGAACATGGGCCCCCACCCCACCCCCACTTCCAGAGCGAGCAGAGCTATGTTTGCTCACGAGGTGAGCATTCTGGAAGCACCTTCTGATGCTGAGCCTTCCCCACCGGTGAGACCGCTGAACCCCAGTGCCCACCTGCCCCCCTCCAGGCAGAGGGGTGTCGTGAGCACAAGCCACACACCGAATTTCAAGACTCTGCAGGCAGGGAAGGACGTAAGCCTCCTCCTCAATAGAGTTACGTTAGTCCCATGTCGAAATGATAACGTTCAGGTCACATGGAGCTAAATGAAAAAAATCACTAGCGTGAATTCCACCTGTTTCTTTTCTACCCCTTCACGTGACCGCTAGAAAGGCTCACGTTACACACGTGGCTCGCATGCATTGTGTCTCCACACGACAGCGCGGGCCCTGGGGCAGAGGCACACTCGGCTGGTCATCACCGTAGGTCCCGGAGGAAAGACCCACAAGGCAGCGTCAGTTGTGTGCAGGGGGCGTGGGGGGCGTGGGGCGTCTGGAGGGCACATGGGCAAAGCTGGGGGTCCCGATTCCACTGAAAGTCGCTGCAGAACCAAAGGCCGTCGCTGGGGCAGCGCGTCGAAAATTCCCAGCCCCGCGAATTCCTGCCTCCTTCCCTGGGTGCCTGCCCCACCGCGTTCTCTTCTGTTTGCAAAGGAGGGGTCTCCGCCTGCGCCTGCCCTCACCGCCCCTGCTCACGGCGGCCCCTAGACCTCGCGGGGGGCTGCGCCGAGCTCTGCCCAGCAGGGAGGGCGGCAGCTGGGGGCCGCGGTCAGCAGGCCAGGTGAGGGGCCCTCATTGTGAATGCGCAGCTTGTCAGTGCCATCATGGGAGCCCTGGATAAAGTGTGCCCGTGAAGAAGATAATTGAAAATCAAAAAAGACTTTGTTAATTTGATTAGGCAGAGCCGTAGTTGAATTGTTCTTCATCAAAAGAGATTTAATTTTGACATGCAATTAAATCCTTCTGCTGTAAGATCTGCCCCGTGTGCTGGAGATGGGCTGGCAGGCTGGGGGAGGGGCCGGCTGGGGGGGCTGCAGACGCGGAGGATTCGGGGCGACGGCAGAAGCCGTGGCAGTGGGGTCGGGTGAAGGGAGGGAGGGGGTGCGGCAGACGGAGGCCGTGGAGTGGCAGAGCTGGGAGCACGTGGGGACGCAGGGAGGGGGCTTTGCCAACAGGAAGGGGAGGGTGGCCCTTGCAAGACAGTTCCCAGATGTGGCACAGGCTGGTGTTTGCTGAAAGCACCATTCCGTCATCCTTAGGTGGGTAAGTGAGGCGCCTTGGTCCCGTGTGGGAGCCAGGAAGGCTCCTTGGTGGCCGGAAATCAGGAAGTGTCCGGGAGCTACACAGGGGTCTGGAATTCTATCTCAGACATCAGCTGACAGGTCCATATCCCGGATTTGAGGGGGCCGAGCTCAGCGGCCCCCAGCCCCCGAGGCCCCGCATCAGGGCCCCATGAGCCCACATCCGGCTCCTGCCCGGCACCCCGGCCAGGGTCCCTGCTCACATGCCTCCCGTGCTTGTTCAAACATCCCCGACTGGGGTGAATCTCCCCAATTACAATGACAGTGGTGTTTGTCTGCTTGGAAGAGTCAGCCAAGCTCCTTGCAGAGAATCTGGAAAACTGAGGGAAGCGTAAAGGTGAATCCCCCGTAGGTGAGTTGTCCGGGTTTGAAGACAAAATGAACACAGAGGGGTAGAAGTAGAACGCTGGCTTTCCCAGTGTTTCCGCGCCTCGCGGAGTCTTGTCCGGTCAGCCCTGGGAAGTGTGGTTTTGTCCCCAGGACAGGCCACCAGCCCGTGCGCCACTGCTGGCGGGGGCACCAGTGAGTGGAGGGACAGACGCCCCCTACGGGGACCCAGGGGGCTACAGACAAATCCACAAACAGGCATCGAGGTCCCCAGGAAGGGTGCCGTGGGGCGGCTGTCACTGCGCGGGGGTACTGGTTGTGGGAGTGAGGGCGGTCGGTACAGGGGGGTTTGGGGCACCTGCCGGTGAAACGCGTCCCGCACCCCTGGAGTCGATGCTCCGGAAGTCGGGCCCTCCAGGACCCCCTCCCCCAACCAGGGCTTGGGAGGGTCAGGCCTGGACGCTGTCTGGGGTCCTTTGGCCCGGGGGCAGGGAGCAGAGGCTAGTGGCCTGGGAGGGTGACGGGGCTCTCCCCACGGACAGCAGCTGCTGTAGGAGACGAGCCAGCCGCCCCTCCCGCACAGGGTTACCTCCGGCGAGAATCGATACGTTGTAATTAGCAAATGTTATCTATTAGGCCGGGGCTCAGAAACATGGGGGTAATTGTGGAAAAAGCTGTATCAACACAACCGCAGAGCCTGGCCGGGGAGGTGCTGGTGGAGGGGCTGGGGCTGCAGGAGGGAGGCTTCTCTTCCCGGGGTCCCCGCCTCCCCGCTGGCCGGCAGCCCAGGCCCCTGGGGAAGCCGGGCTGCCAGCGCAGGAAGCCACCAGCCCGAGCCTGCGCGGTCCCAGAGGCGTGGCCCGGTGCGCCCGGCGCCTTGGCCACTGTGGTATCATTTTAACGTTCTGGTCATATTATTCTAGCATCTCCTCTACCTGCTCTTCCGAGGGAAGCGAGAGTCCCGGGCAGGCCTCCGGCCGCCTCGTGAACTACCGAAGCGGAGTCTCCCTGTTGGATCTTGCGCCTGATCCTCTTGTTCCGGCGGCGCTTTGGGAAGGGAGCCCGGCGCTCGGCCCCCTCCCGGCCCGGGCCGCCCCGTCCCCCCCCCCCGGCCAGCAGGATGAGTCTTGGTGCTCTGGGGGGGATGGCGCAGCCCCGAAGCGAAGGCATGCCACTTTGCGGGCTCCGGGCGTGCGGCGGGGCAGGTCCGAGGGGGTCTCGGGCTGACTCCTGCACCCCCGGTGCTCACGAGGCCGCACGGACCCTTGTGGGCCCTGGACACTCCTGCCTCCAGAGGCTCCTTCCTCCGTAAAAAGAAAAATACCAGAAGTTGTATTTTGCGACTGCATTAGTATGAGACGGTGTATTGATATTCTCCGTTAGAACGTCATCCTCAACCTAAAAGTTTATTTATTTAAGAGAAATTAAAACGTTTTCTTGGGTCGTGGCGGCACACGTCCTGGGCCTGACGCTCAGGTGCCCTGCCCTCCCGCAGGAGGGAGAGATCAGCCACGGAATCTGCAGATCACCGCCCAGCAGGGCAGTGGCCGCGGGGCTGGAGAGCAGCGCCCGCGGCTCAGGGTGCAAGGAGGGCCTCCAGCGTCGTCTTCACGCAGGACGCGGGCGCGGCGGCCTCTGGCGACCGCTGCAGACCTCCTGCAGGGGTCAGGAGCACGGGGACAAACGGAGGAAGCTCCAGGGGCCCTGAGGCGCCTCGCACGGCGATGCAGTCACACGGAAGCTGGAGTCCCCTGCGCCCCCCAGTTACTGTCCAGTCTGAAGCTTCCTACTCAGACTGGTGCAGTCACAGGGCTGAATCTGCAGGGGACAGTCCCACCTTCCAAGCCCAGCTCTGCCTGTTACGTCCTAACCGGTATCCCTGAGCCTCTGCTTCCTTACCTGTAAAATGGGTGCATGGAGCCATCGTGCGCGCGTACTGTGACTCGGAGACGCCGTGGCAGAGCACAGCAGGTGTGTGCGGGCAGTACGGGGACGCCGTGCGTGGCAGCCTTGGTGATCCCAGCTTGGGTCGTAACGTGTGGGGAAAGGCAGTGATTTGCCAGTTTGGGGTTTTCCGGCATTCTTTCTGTTGGGCCCCACTGTCAGTGGCAGGGAATTTCATGGCAAAGGCCGTGACTTGGTGTGTGTGTGTGTGTGTGTGCGCGCGTGTGTGTTGTGCGTCTCTGCATGTCTCCGTGTAGCTGTGTGTGTCCCCGTATCCCTGCTTGTGCACAAGCAAAACCAGCCAGGTGGTGGAGGCCTGAGCACTGCCACAGAATGAGCCAAATCAGGGAGATAACTTTTTGGAAGGAGGGGGAATATTTTGTGCCTGCTCAGGGTTATCGTTCCCGCTGTAGTTTCTTTAACACTGTTGGGAAAACAACGCAAAGTGCCCCAAACATGACCCGCAGGCTGCCGGAAGGCACGGTGGCCACTGCCACGGAAGCCTGGGGGGGGGCAGGAGGGGGGCGGCTGGTTTGGGGGCGGGGCTGGGTCGGAGAGAGGAGGGTGTGGGGAGTCGGGACACTGAGGCGCGAGCGGGGTCCGGCGCCGTGGACCTGTGGCAGGCGTGCAGAGGGGCAGGCAGCCTCGTTTTCTGGGTGCTGGGGCGGTCCGTGCGGAGGAAGGCGACGGAACAGAGGGAAGGGAGGCCACGGCCCGCTCGGAGCCACCCCCTCCCCGCCTGCGGAGGGTCACGTCTTCACAAGTAGGGTCATGTCCTTCCCCCTGGAACCTCCCCCCTCTCCTCCTCCTCATCTCCCCTCCTCCCCTCCTCCTCATCTCCCCTCTGCCCTCCTCCCCGTCCCCTTCTCCTCATCTCCCCTCCTCCTCCCCCCTCCCCTCCTACTCATCTTTCCTCTTC